>SJYV01012012.1:23195-70870 GCA_006410875.1 Neotragus pygmaeus
GGGGGGGGGGGGGCTTCTGCTTTCCATGGACCAAAGAAAACCAATTGTAATCATGCTGTGTTTCAATTAAATTCATCCTTTTTGAACTGTGAAATGAGAATGTCAGAACATCTGATCTTCTGGTCCTCTGCTCTAAAACATTGTTTCCACCACTTGTGCCATTGGAACACAGAGAACTAGTTAAAAGACCGTAGCTCTCACCCCAGCTGACAGATTTGCTGGGATTATTTGCTTAACGTGTTTCCACTGCAGTGTAAGCAAATACCTCTTCTCTTCTATATTTGCATCCTTTACAATACTGATAATTTTGCGGTAACAAATATTTTAAAAACATGTACAAGACTGTAGACATGGGGTCACAGAGAGTTGGGCAGGACTTCGTAAGCGGACAACGGGACAGTGGTTTTAATCTCTGTAAACAGACTGACATCAGAGTTGACAGTTGTCTCTGCTGAGTTTGTATTTTTCTAACATCAAACCTAAGTTTTAATAGAAAAGAGATAAAAGGTACTTTGAGGCTGTGCAGCCCTGGCAGTCAAATAGCGGCACTTTCTGCCTTCCTATTCAGAATGTGTGACACAGTCTTCTTCATGGTCCCAGGGCATAAGTGTTTATTTAGTAAATAAAGAGACTGCTAAGACTGCCGTTGACATAATGATAACCTGTCAGAAATAGGGACCTCTGCCGAAATATTTGTTGAATGACAATTTGGTGATGACCACATCTGTGGGGAAAGTTGCATAAACAGGTGAGACAATAGAGCCACCTAGAATCTGTCATCTGGTGACATGGGTTTAACAGAAATACAGAAATAGGGTTCTCCTGTGAAGCAGAAGAACTTGAAAATTGGGACAAAAGGAATGGAGAAACCTGCAAAAAGTGATAGAAAAGAGAGATCATTTCAGGGCGGGCGATCTTGTGTTCTCCCAAAGGTGCAGATGGCCTAGAGCCTACTATAGAGAGTGGAGTGAGTCAGAAAGAGAAATATAAATATCGCATACTAACACATACATGTGGAATCTAAAAAGATGGTACCGATGAATTTATTTGCAGGGCAGCAATGGAGAAACAGAGAACAGACCTATGGACACGGGGGCAGGGAAGGATGGAGCGGGTGAGATGTATGGAGAGAGTGGCAGGGAAATGTACATTACTGTATGTAAAATAGCTAGCCAGTAGGAATTTGGTGTAAACCAGGGAACTCAAACAGGGGCTCTGTGACAATCTAGAAGGGTGAGATGGGAACGGACACGGGAGGGAGGTTCAAGAGGGAGGGGACACGGGTATACCTATGATGATTCTTGTTGGTGTCTGGCAGAAAACCACAAAATTCTGTAAAGCAGTTATCCTTCAATTTAAAAAATAAAATGGCACCAAAAAAAAAAGTGCAGCGGAGGTGCCATTTCTGAATCTCTTGTATGGGCATCTAAAGAGCAGATGGGTGTGTATGTTCAAAGCTTTTATGAAACCTCTATGATTTCTGTTCCTAAACTGCTTACTTACAGTTGCTTCTCTCAGTGGAAAAACTGCTCTATCAGATTCCTTGCAAATCTTCAGCATGTTTGGAGAGAGTACACAAATACATCTACCACCCATTAGCTAATCTTTTTTTTTAGCTAACATTTTCAAACATGGCTTAAAAATGTTGAAAAGATTTTCAACTTAGTAAAATTAGCATATTTGTTTTGCTTTTGATGCATTTTTATAATTATTGTTGGAAAACTGATCTTCATGATTCTATTTAGGCCCAAAATGGCTTATTAGGTACTCCCCCTCACCCCGCCCAAAAAAAAAAAAAAGATAAAGAAAAAAAGAATCTAATATATTATGAGCTCTTGGTGTCATAAAAAAAAAAACTCAAAAAAGAAATTACTTTCCATTTAAAGAGAATCTGCTTCCTGCTTAAGTGGCTAATATTTTAATTAAGTCGGGAGTGAAGTTTTTCTGAGTGTCTCCTGATAAACTCCCTCTTTTATGTTGATGGTAATTAAACAGATCCCTGAGGAGGCTATGGGCCCGGTGCGGGCCCGTGCTAATTGTCAGGCAGGAGACACTGACCAGTTGGCTTGCTCTTGAAAGGCCCGCAGCGTGCTGGCAGTGCCGCGGTCTGATTTTCTGTATTGTGAGCTGTTGTCAGGCCTAACTGGGTGCCATTGTGGCTGGAGATGTCGCGCAAATTGAGGCAGATGGCTCAGGTTCAGACACGTGTCCCACCGAAAGGGGAAAGGGGATTGGCCCTGCAAAGTGGGGTCACAGCAGGTCACAGACCTGCTCCACACTTGTTAGTGTTTTCAAAAGCTCATGTGCAGCAACTTTGTTTTTCTCCAGTCATCCCTGCAGTCAAACCCCCCTCACCCGCCTCAAAAACTGTGGAACACGCTCCATGTGGAAAACGGGGGCCTGGGAGGGGACCGTCCTCTTCCTGTGACTGGGGCTCAACTGTGCAGGCAGAATGAATGATCGGGATTGACGGAGAGGTTCATTGCATCTCCAACAGCTTTGCAGTCAATTGCAGTGCTTAAAAGGCTGGTTTTGCTTTTAATTCCATGTAATTAGTAGGTTCTTCATGTCTTGGAATCTAGTAATGTGAGCCTTAGAACTCAAGTTTCCTCTTTCCTATTCTAAAGCAGAAAGAAGATCTATTGTAGAGAACATTAAAAATAATACAAACAGAGGGAGTGTGGAGTTACACTTGGCTGTCACATGATTTTCTTCCATGTCCTCAGCGTTAGAGACTGAAGTTGAATGTTTTAACATGTATGAGTTCATTGAAACTAAGAGTTCAGTAATGCACATAAAATTATCTAATTTCTTGCGTAATCATTTTCAGATATGAGAAATAAAAATTTCGAGCTCTTTGAGAACAGTAAACCTTTCCTTAACATGTTTTAAAGATGAAAATAGAACAGCTTATTTTAAATAGCCCTATGGCTGGTGAAATGTTATATAGCAAATGAATAAATGATTCTCAAATATGTAGTAATCAAGAGTTATTCACATCCATCTGTTGTTCAAACTAATAAGTAAAACAGGACTCCTTTTTCTGTTCTGTTCCCAAGATACTGAAATTACTTGCTTGTGGTAAGCATGTGCTGGGCAGTTTATTGATTTTTCGGGAGAATGCTTGTCTTTGGGTTTTGGGCAGTAGGGAACCTGTAATAAATTATTGAGAAAAAAAGTTATTTTAAACCTATTTGAATATGTGCTGTCTCCTTTTTTCCCCCTCATGATAAAAGGTCTCTGGTGTTTTGGTTTTTTTTTTCTTCCAGGTTTGCAGCTAAAACTGTGCACAGTGGGTCATTGATGCTAGTCACAGTGGAACTGAAGGAAGGCTCTACAGCACAGCTTATCATAAACACTGAGAAAACTGTGATTGGTTCTGTTCTGCTGCGAGAGCTGAAGCCTGTCCTGTCCCAGGGGTAACCTGCTTACATCTGGACTTCAGAATCTGGCACACAACAAAAGTGCCTGGCATCCACTACTGCTGCCTTTCATTTATAATAATAGCCCTTCCATCTGGCAGTGGGGGAAGAATACACTCTTGACATTCTTGTCTCCTGCTTTAGAATGCTGGTGTGTGTCTATCGTGAATGCAATACTTTCCCCCTTTTCGCTTTGCTAACCAAAGAACATATATTTTACTGTCAGTTATCTCAACTCCTGAATCCATGTGGCATTTTCTCTGTCCTGCTACTTCTTCTGGCCCTCTCGGCTCCCTTCCCTTTTTCAACAATGATGGACATGAACTGGATACTTAAAGTTCACTGGAAATCATCTTCCTTTCCACAGTAAGCAAAAATTAGCCTAGAAATAGTATACATGGCCTCTCAGCTTGGTCTATGAAAAATGGGGTAGTGTACTTCTTAGAATTAAATTCAGAAACAATTTATCTGCAAAATTTTGTTCTATGAATTTCTTGGTATTGTAATTGGTTATTGACAACTGTCAACATCAAATTATCTCTGAATAATAAGATAAATAAACTAGCACCTGAATAACATTTGTCTTTGCATTCTTAATGAGAAATCATTTATAATCCTGAAGTTCATATGCTGCGGTTTCTTTAAAATAAATGTTTTGAGTGTTATATTATGTAGAGAAACAATGGGGTGTAGTTGGTGAAAGAAATACCACTTTCACACCAGGTAGGTTTTCTATTTCTGTTACAGTTAACTCCAAGAAAAAAGCTGATTATTTAATAACAAAAACAAAAGTCTTCATGTCTTATAGACAATTTTGATCTTGGTAAAGATCTGATTACAGATCTTCATAGTTGTAAAGGCCTATTACAACTACTGAAGAAATTCTTTGAATTTCATTGTTCCTTTACAGATTTTGATGCCCAGCTCTGATGGACTGACATTCCTTTGGAAGCTAACTAGTATTAACTAAATGATAGAAATCTTAAAAACTAGTTATCTGATCAACATTTTAGCACTTTTCCCTGAAGTGTTTTTTGGGGGTTTTTGTTTGTTTTGTTTTACTAACTTAGGCAAGTTACTGTTTTAATAATAATTTTGTAAAAGGTTGGTCTGTAATCAGAAAACTTTCCTAATACTTTTAAAGCCAGTTGAAATTGTATTTACCAAACTTTGTGATACAAGGTAATAAGACTTTAAGACAGGTCCTTTTATATGGAGCCACAGAGTGATTTTTTGCAAGTAAAAAGAGAAGGCACATTGACTGAAACATTATAGAACATATATAATGAGTAAAGAAAAACAGAAGCATTCTTGGGACATTCAGGCTGTGAAAAAATTGTTTAGATTTTCAAGGTTGTGAGAGTTACACGTTCCTGCCCCTGAACTGCAGCAGCTAACCTGGGGGGAGTGTTGCTGCAGCAGGACGCGCCCTCCGCACGCTGGAGACTGCTGCGACGGGGCTCACCCCAAGAAGCACCGCTGTCATTGCAGCCCCTTAGTGGCTCCATTATCCAGCCTGTTTCCTAGGCTTCACACCTTCGGATTTTTACGCCAATACCTTTTTAAAACGTCATAAAGAATTTGACAGGCCAAGCATTTGTTTTCTGAAAAAAAATTTATATATATGCTTACTGTCATCAAAGCAGAGGGGGAAATGCATGTCATGATGTAGAGAGATTTTTATTTTCCTTATTAGGGCACTCATCTTTGAAAAGAGGTCATGCATTTGTCTTTTAAAGGAAATTTCAATAAATTTTACCTTTGAAGAAGATAACATTTTTTACTTAATTTTTAGATTTAATATGTAGAGTAATAATGTGTGGTATGCTAGTAGTCGAAACCACTTGAACATCAGTAGCTTCTTAACATTTTTTCACATAACTGAAATGAGAAAAATGACCACAGTCCCAAGTTAAAGATACAGGGAGTTTTTGTTGTTTTTGTTTTTTTTAACCTTTCTTTGGCACAGTGATTCAGAGTTCCTTTCCTCATATTTCTTTTATCATAATCCATGATTATCTTTTAAATTGTTCCATTGAGTCGAGTTAGTCAATGTTGAATTCTTAATTCCAGCTATATTTTTTCATTTTAATGCCCACTTAATGGGACACTTTATGTACACCAATCTTGAAGAATGGCTCACATACTGTATTTCAGACTGAGCCAC
This sequence comes from Neotragus pygmaeus, assembly GCA_006410875.1. Classification (NCBI taxonomy): domain Eukaryota; kingdom Metazoa; phylum Chordata; class Mammalia; order Artiodactyla; family Bovidae; genus Neotragus; species Neotragus pygmaeus. Next base: position 28,785 of record SJYV01012012.1, read on the forward strand.
AGTTTTGGTATCACAATACATTTGCTTTATTTATTATAAGAAAAGGAAAATGTTTTAATTCTGAAGAGACTATAACAATGAACTTTTACCCAGTTAAAATGTTAGATACTTGCCCTTCCCAATAAGTGTTAGCAAACATTTGAATAACTTTATAAGTTTATGGAAAGTTTGCGCTCGTAAACCTGTGTTTCTGTGGTTAAAATTTTTAATGTTAATATTAGAGAAGACAAGAACCCAGAATGACAAGCAACATAAAGGGAGGTTTAAAAAGAAAGTAGGCCCAGCTGAAGGAACACCTGAGATCTTGGAGGGTTTCTGTTCCTTCTCTGTAATCTCTCTGACATTATTGGCAACTTTGTTTAAAGGGGGGAAAAACTCCTCTTTCACACAATCAGTGGGGAGGAAAAAAGTACTATGTTACAACACAAAATTAACAGCCTTACTATTTCCTTTCTATCCAAAGACCCGGTCCACTGTGGAGCCCACTGAACTGCGATCACCCTTGTCGAGGGGTGGGAACGTAGAAGATGATCTCGGTTCCCCCCAAGAAAGCTACAGTCCAGTTGGCAGTAAATAAAGATGGCAGCGTGACCTCGGCCAAGTTAGTGAGCCCTGGGCTCCGTGCTGATAGAGCCTCACTTCCTCCCACTCCCGCTCCAGGCACCCGGCCAGCCCCGGGGCCTGCAGAGCCGTGTCCTCAGCACTTCCCCTTCTCTCCCAGGTGAGAGGAGGCCAGTCTCTGGATGCACACTTTGTTCCTCCATCAACTGAAGGTCCATTCACTGAGGGAGAATTACTTTCTGACCATGTCCTTGTTTTGGGGGGTTGTTTTTTTTTAATCCTTGTCCATCCTTTCCCCACACCTTCCAACTTGACCAGTTACGTCAGGAAAAGTTTTCAGGATCACTTTTGGTCTCTTCTCAAGATTTTAGAGGAAAAAAAAAAAATCAAGTTTATGATAGTGTTATTGTCTTAGATGAATGGAAATTGTGTTTAACAGAAAAATATGCCCTTAAATGGGCGAGAAGTTTCTTTGAATCTTCACAGACTCCATCTCCTTTCTCTATGTGACTTCCCAGCAAACAGCACTTGAGACAATTACATGAGGGTTTTCCTCTGTCCCTACTGATGATATTCCTCTTCTTTCCACAACTTTTCAACTGTTATGAGTAAGCAGGATTTTAAGATCTGACCTGCCCGGTAAGTTAACCACCCTATGTAATTGTTCTTTTGTTGTTAACAGTGTGTAAAATGTGTAAAGTCAAAACACGTTAGATTCCACGTGATCACCTGACCCACACTCAGGCCACAGCTGTTCGGAAGCTGAGATTTCTGCTAGGAAAGATCGAGAAGTAGTTGGCAGATGCATTGTCAAACCCCACCAGTAAGAGTTCCTGGGTTTAGGGGAAGGCGTGATCCCTGTGCTGGAGGGCTCTGAGAAGGTTTGACTGAGCCTGTGAGGCTAGCTCTTAAAAGCGGGGTGGCATTAAGAAAAGTGCTTCCAGGAGTGAGATAAGGGAGTGTATAGTGTTCTCAGCAGAGGCTATATCTTAGAATGCTCTTTAGACGTTCTCTGTACAGAAAGCTGCTCTGCTCCCATGCTGAAAAGTGCTGTGTCCCCTTCCTCTCCCTGCCCTCCTCTCTGCTCTTGCCCCTCTCACACAGCCTCTCTCTCCTGAAGCCGTCCCCCAGGTTCTACCTCAGTGCTGTTCAGAGAAGAAACGAGGGGCCGAGCTGTTACCGATGGGGCTACACTGAGCTTGTGCACTGAAGTACACAGAAGCAGAAAGAAGGGTGGGACAGGTGAACAGTTGAAAGGTAGGCTCTCCCAACAGAGACCAGGAGAAACAGGTTTGGCTGGTTTTCATCTCCTGCTTGTAGGCCAGTTTGAGATGTTTCCTTGGGAATTATTTCCTGGGCCACTGCTGGTTCCAGAATGAGTCTTTCAGACTTAACGTAGCTAGAGAGTATTAAATTCCACTGGTGTCTCTTTCCTGGTTAGGTGATTGATTGTGAGCTGAAGTGAAGCTAAAATTTGTAATCACCCCAGTTTGGTGTACATGGTGACTTGTACATATAATTCCTAGCTGGTTCATTACATGCGCTGAAGACCCCAAACCCTCAAAACTCACATGAGGGCTTATTACAATGGACTCAAACTTGTCTTTAATGACATTCTGAGACCCTGGTTTCTCATTTACAACCTAGAGAGCCAGAGATAGCAAAGATTAGGCTTAAATGTAGCAGGGTCTTTATTTTAAGACCAAGAGATGTTAAGAAAACCTAACCAGTAGATGATTCTGGGCTCATTGATGTGAGATAAGGGGAAGGTCTCAGAATAGAGGAGGGAGGGAGGGAAGGGACACTGGCTTTCTCCAACTTTACCCCAACCAAGATTCTGATTTGCTTCCCCCAGAAGGCTCGGACGGTAGAGAATCCACCTGCCATGCAGAAGACCTAGGTTCAATCCCTGGGTTGGGAAGATATCTTGGAGAAGGGAATGGCAACCCACTCCAGTATTCTTCCCTGGAAAATCCCATGGACAGAGGAGCTTGGCAGGCTATATTCCATGGGGTCTCTAAGAGTCAGACACGACTGAGCAACTAACACCTTTCACAGAAGAGCATCTTCTCAAACTATGTAAGAGAAACTTATTTCAAATCAGTGGGATGTGAATGAGGATTCCTGCGTCATGGTAGGGTCAGCTGTCTCTACGGGCAGCAGTAAGGCATTGTTAAGACTGTGGCTTCAGAGAGAAGGAGATTTAATTCTGCCTTTGCAAAGGAATTAGATTGTATGAAGGTGGGCCCCTCCAACCTAAACTTAAACCCCTCTTTGCTTATTCCTTTTGGTAGTACACTTAGAATAAGGTGTGAGCTCAAACATGCTGCCACGGGAAGGATAATACCGAAGTTTGGTTGCAAGGGAGAGTGGGACAAGTATCCTTCAAACCAAAGGTTTGCTTTTTGAGCTTTTAAAAAAATGAAGCCGCTCTGAGAAGGCCTCTTGCTGGCATTACAGCAAAGTTACCATCACCAAGGGCCCTCTCGCCTGCAGCCCAGAGCCTCCATATTGCTCGGGCCTCGTCAAAACCACAGGGCCTAAATAAAAATATTTTGTCAACAAAGTTACAGGCAGCTCTGTTCCTAATTGAAAGTAATTATGATTTCTGTGCTGTGGTGTAATTACCTAAAAAAAAAAACCACGTTATTTGACGATTAAGATTCTGGAGTGAGCCGTGGTCTTTGGGCTCTCGCTCCGCTCCTCCATCAGGGACTTGGTTTCAGCGGCGTGCAGCTGCTGGGGCTGATTTACAGAGCTGCGGCTGTGGCTGGTCATAAATAAATCCTCTTATATAGTTGTTATGAACACCTGTTAGGTCATCTGTCAGCAAAGCGCTGTTCACATTTATCATGGTGCGGTAGTTATTTTACCTCAGTCCATTTCCAACTGACTCAGCCTCCATTGCTGGATTACTATCACCACACCGTAATCGCTCGCTCCCACTCCATGTTACAACTTGCAGATAAAAGATTTCACTACTTGGCCAAATTTCATAAATAAAGGAGCAGTTCGGTGCAGTAAAAGTTTATTTTTGTCATCATTTGTCACCCCATTATTCCATAAATCAGATGGAATAGCGCTCTTGCCGGCTCAGGCGTGGCTGTCAGCTTTAGGCATGGAAATGGTCCGTTTCTTCCTTTTAGATGAGATGACATGTCTTTCAGACTTAACTGGCTTCTGGTTTTGTTTCACCCATTTTATTTTATTACCCCTCCAGAAAAAGCCCTGGGAACAGAAAGGCTTAAGGAGTGAAATGGAGACAGGACGCAGGCCCAGCACACTGCTCAGCTCCGTGATCTGTGCTCCCCCGTCCAGTCACCAGGAGCTTGACCACCACCCGCACTCGCACATCGAGTCCTGGGCTGAGGATGCTTTTCATAGACTTCGGAGGGATTGTAGTTTCTATTAGGGAAAGGCTATTACAATGTGGAGTTAACAGACATTGAAAAACCTGACGTATGTCTCCAGAGACCTCGATTTGACAGACTTTATGCGAAGACAAGACGCTCGAGTTTCTTTACTAAGATGCACATTAATGGTGCTGAGGCTTCCGAAGGGAATGGTCAGCCCGAGAGCGTGTCTTACCCTTGAAGCCTTGTCAGCTGAGGAGCTCTGAAGGGACAGTCAAGATTTATTAGCGAGTCGCGAACTCTGTCTCGGGCAGAAGTCTGAGGAAGGCAGTGTCCCTTGGTTGAAAGGAAGAGGACAGAAAAGCTGAAGGAATGGGGTGATAGAAAAGGGTTTATAGTTGATATTATACTTCCTAGTTGGTTCTAATTCAAGTTACATTCTTCATCGTCATTATGTAGCTCATAAATTCAATAAAGTGTTTTACTGTTACTATAAAAATGACAGGAGGGGGGTTTTATGTTGTAAGTTTCGTTACTTGCTCTTCCTGTTTTATGTTGAAGTTCTCAGGCCATTATGTCATTAAACTCCTTGGAGTCTGAAGGGCTGAGGCCCCTCCGTTTCTTGCCTGGTGCACACTTGGCCCCGTGAGCCCTGGCCAGGCTGGACCACTGGATGCTCAGTGCCAGCTGGCCGTGGTGCCAAGAGGGCACGGCTGCCTGAATCTTATTTCACAAGGAACAGGTTCCATCTCTGAAGACATGTAGCGAGGAGTTCTGGGGGTTCAGACAGCTTGAGGCAGACTGCTCCAGGGGCTCTTGAAAATTCTAAAGAGAGTCCTTTTTTATCGGCTCGAGGAAGACTTGCTGGATGGGGCGTCATAGCTCCGGCGCTGTAGACCCGGGAACTGTCTCTGCATCAAGACGGCTCTTGGCACTGACACTGCTAACTGATTCTTCAGTCGCTCCATCGTGCCCAGCTCTTTGTGACCCCGTGGACTGCAGCATCACAGGCCTCCCTGTCCTTCACCATCTCCCAGAATTCGCTCAAACTCATGGCCATTGAGTTGGTGATGCCATCCAACCATCTCATCTTTCCTCCCTTCTCTGCTTGTTAACCTTTGCCTAGGCTCTTAAGTCCTTGATAAAGTCCCAAGCAAATTTAGAGTTGAAACCTTATGGGATTTTTTGTAGAGGAAACACCACTCTCTTGACTGTGTTCACAGCAAAGGGCATTTCTCCTCTAGGAAACTTTGCTTTTCTCCAGATGTTTGTTTTGAACAGAATATCCACACGGAAACAGCAACTACTAATTCTCTGGCCAGCGTGCATCAAGGCCTTAATCTAAAGCCTCCCATCCATCCAGCTGTCTGGCATTTGCTATTATAGGGCACCAACAGAGAAATGAGGCTGTGGCTTTATCACTGCACCCTGGGTGACAACTTGATTTTCTGCTTTCACCGCAGGCAGCAGCAGCCCACCATGATGGGGCTGTTAATTTGTGCATTTCATGGTGTCTGTCAGGGGGGCTGGGAGAGGAGGGTTTACGGGGAGAGGGAATGGAGCATGTCCCAGCCGCGGAAGCACCTGTCTGCGCTGACGGCGCAGAAGCACTTCTTATTAACGTGCAGGTCTCTAGATGCAGCCCGGGATGACAGCCTGGCATCCCAGCACCCACACACTGTGACAGGCGCCGGCAGCCGGTCCCATTGTTTGCCCTTGATGAGCATGTCATTAATGGAAATGGAAGAAAGTGAGGGCCACATCAGTATTCAAATAGCCTCTATTCTCTCTGCCATTCACCCGGCTGGCTCAGCCTGCTGCAGATTTCCTTCTGCAGGCTCCTTTTAGACTTAAAAAAAAAAAAGATTTATTCCCATGGCATATAGATCCTTCCCGTGGTGTTCCTGGTCTCTTCCCATCCTGTCTCTGCAGCCACCTCTCTAGGTTGGATTCAGCTGGATCAAAGGAGATGTGGGTTCCTGTGGGCTGCAAAGTTCAAATTAGCAAGTGCACAGGCGGTTTACGGCCCAGAAAACGCACACTGTCACCCTCCGAGCCTCTTCCTGTGCCTCCCGAATCCTGCATCTCCTCTGGGGAGGTGGTGGCTGCTCAGGCGCCACTCTCAGAAATGCCTGACAGGCTCGGAACCCTGGAGGAGAGAATCTGACTCCAAGAGTGGCTGGCTGGCGTGGAAAACAGCCATCCTCTTTTTCAAGTTTAGTAAATAAGAGAAGTTAAGGAAACCGCCTAACATCACTGGTTGGACAGAACTGTGTATCACGCACGATTCCTTACAGCCAGGTGGAGAGTGACTGGGCCCTAAATATGTGTTTCCGTCCCTCAGACCCTGTGTTGCTCTGTTTGCTTAGTAATGTAATTAGTGCTCAGGGTGGGGCGGGGGCAGGATGACTGCCAGCAGCCACTGCTCTTCCACGCGTTTCTGTCGCCCACTTGACTTTCGCGTTTCCTAGGTGTGCACACACACCCCCCCTTACACACATCTACACACGCATGCCCCCCACACATGCCCAGGAGCCCCCTCTCCCAACGCGAGCCCTCGTCCTCACCCCCCACCCCGCACCCCCACATTCTCTGCCTAGTCTTGTGTCTGCAAGATTCACACCTCCATTCAGATGGAACGTTCCTAGAGGCAGACAGCAGTGAAAGACCACTTCTCACGTGCCTCTGACCTTTTAGTAAGGAAAGGTCAGCAGAACTGCTTGCTGGGCATTTCCCTAGCAGTGTCCCTTACCTGGTACTCATCTGTCAGTGCTCCAAGACACCACCCATCTTCTAAACTAGCCTGGCTGGAGGCGGAAAACAGACGCCAGTGCTGCCAGGCCAGGAACTCGGGGCTGATCCCTCGCAGCGCTGTGTTCTCCCCTCACCCCATCCGGAGATGAACAGGGTAGTGCTTGTGTTCACGAGCTGTCTCTTCCCCTGAAACCTAGAAACTCTTTGACTGAAGAAGCCGTGTCTTTCTGTGCCTGGTTGAGGGGCCACAGTGGGATCCGGCTCGGGGTAGACGTCCATGGAGTTGTTCCCATCCAGGTATCATGACCCCTCTACGGACCTGGGGGATCTGAGAACAGATTTCCTCAGGTGTTTATCTGACAACCTACAAAGCCCCCCAACCTTTCTCCAGGAGAAGCCCAGAGGGGTGATAATGGTTGAAAAAGCCAGGTCGTAAATTGGGCTTTCTCTGCTCGCTTGCTTTGGAGCTGAGGGACTCCACAGAGGGCAATTGAAAAGGAACAGAAACAGGCTGAGAACAAAACTCCCAATGCTTTAGCCTCGGTGTCAGAGTGATGGAAAATAATTTTCACATTTGATTAATTATTAAGAGATCTGTTTAATAAAATATAGAGAGAGCATTTTGTCTCTCCACAATCGTTAGTATGACCCCGGACCCCTATTTTGGAGGTGAACGAAAAGCTATTGAAGTAGAACAATAAATTTTGTCCCCAAGGGTTTTTGCAGAAGTGGCCACAGGGCCGTCCTGACAGATTTAAGGCAGAAATCCCACAGCTGACATGGAGCTGTGTCAAACCCAGTGGCTTCCATTGGCAGGTCACACTCGCCAGCCTCACCCAGACATGTGAACAAAGCAAAACCATTGACCTCGAAAGAAACCGGGCCTTGGTACGGCCTCTTCCTTTCTGTTTTACTTTTTAAGAAAATTATCTCTAAACCATAGGTTCAGGTGTTTAGCATTCTTGATAGATATTTATTTCAAATGTACCAAGTCATCAAGGAATTCTGTTCCTTTATGAATACATTATTTTCAAACCCCACAATTTCTCTGCCCATGACTCTTTTATTGGCATTTAAGTGGGAATATCTAGGTCTGAACCAGTAAATATTCTATATAAAGGAATTAGTTTCCTTGTTTTCCTCCAGAAAAAAAAGACGTAATATTATCTGTAAGATGTGTATGTAGAGTCTATTTTTATTCAACTTCAGGCATTCAACTAATTTAAAGGTAGCCTCATTTCGTGTTGTGAATATACATATTAATGAAAAAGCACTTGAATAAACATTTCAAAGACTGGATTTTTGTGCACTTTGCTTTGCAAGTTATTTTTGACTTTCTTGTGCTCTGCAGACTGGCAGCAAGGCGTTATCAGAGTCAGGCATGGAGACGCTCAGGCTGAGGTTACTCCAGGGTCCCTCCGCACGCTGCCTATTTCCACATCTGCAAGGCGCGTGTCTTTTCCCTTCACGCAGTGTTCCTCTGGTTAAGGCAGCAGTGAAAGACCACCTCCGATTCAGAAAAGAACAAGTCCTCCCTGGTTCAGATCCCAGGCAATCTGGAATTCGCAGGCTGTGGGCAATGGGCCTGGGCCAGGGCCTCCAAAGCCTGCCGCTGTGTCTCAAGACCTTCCACCACGGCCCACCTACTTGAGGACAGATCCCTCAAACATTCTGGAGGGAATCCCAGAACTTTTTGTCTGCAAATATTTTCACTCCCCCAGCAGCAGTCGCTATTGCGAATGGAAAGCATAGCATGAAAAGCATGTTTCAGCGATGGGGAGAGCTTGGCAGGCTGGGAGGAGGACGAGCTGATCTTTCAGTTGCTAGTCTACTGTGACAGGGAGAGGCCTGTGGCCCCAGCCCCCAACACAGTTCCTTATGGCAGGTGGCGACCTGCTTTGGTCCAAAACAAGCACATACGTCAAGCTCTCCTTGGCCCCTGAAAAGCAGGACAATTTACGAGAAAATCCAGGAGTGAACAGAGAGAAAATATCAAAACCTATCTGATATTTTAAAAATAAAAAATACCTTTATGATTGACCTCATGCTTCTTCTATTTTCCATATTTATTTTATAATGCACTGAATATGTTGGAGCAGGATAGTAATACATACACAGCAATAGAATCAATATGCCATGTATAAATTAGTAATATGAATAGTAATGTTAATACTTGTATATAATATAATACAGGAAAGAATACATAGTCACCAATGCATGTAGGCAGTTTACAGATAAACGCAGACATTGGAGCCAGCTCCATCCACAGTGCCCAGAGCCCTCGGGAGGGCCCTCCACTGCTAAGATGCCTTCCAGAACCCGGTTCTTTCCTCCATGACTGTGGTTTGCGGAGAGTGGGCAGCGTGGCCTTTTGAGGCGCCAGGAGGTTACTTCTACTTCCCAGACAATAAAGAGATGCCTGTTGGCCTCTCCCAGCTCTCACCTTCTCTTCCTCAGGGCCGTGGAGAGAAGCAGGGTCGGGGTTCAGCCACTGCAAGGGGGGTGTAGAGGCGGGGAGCGGCTCCCTGTGCAGGGACTTGGGCAAATTGGGAGGCAGGGCGCAGGAGCGGGCCACTGTCAGAGGGAGAGAGGAGGGGGCCTTCAGAGGGTGGGCCGGCATCTGGATCCATCTCATTAGGAGTGAGGAATGACTCATGATTCACAAAAGGTCATTGCCTACTGAGGTAGATAAATTACCTAGGAGCCTTCCGCAGAGTTGGAGGACCTATTTGGTAAGGAAGTTTTCATTAAATCAAAGATTTTATGGCTTCTATTTTGTTGCATAGGAAAAGGGAAATAATTAGTAATTGGCGAAGTAAGTGCAGGGAATAAAAAAGTGTAATGTTATTCTAATAGGCCTTGTCTTGGTCTTTAACTTTTCACTTGCAAGCAGCATTATTTTTTAACTCAGATGTATAAAAACCATCCACACTGAGAAAGTGGAACCAATTGCAGTTAAACAATTGAGGGGAGCACTAACCAATAATAGGATAAGCTTTAAAACGCCGTAAATATTTTTCCTTTTTACTGTGTTTGATTGTTGATGATTCCCATAACCCATTGGTTAAAATTAAATAGACATGTTCTTTGGTATTACTCAAATACATTTTAGTGCTCAACTATATAAAGCAGGATATATATATTAATATATTTGCCCCCAAATTGCCTGTTAGATGAGTTTCTCAGATGGACCCCTATTTCTCTACTGACATTTCCATCTTGGGAGACACCCCCAGATTATAACAGTAGCAACACTGAAATGAAAATTTCTCTAAGGGTGAATTTGACCTAACCTATTGAGGTGTTACCACAGTTTATAGGCAGATTTTTATGGAATAACAAACACTGGGGCCTTTCGGTTGGTGAAATATTTACCCCTCACATTTACATAGCCACAGGGATTTCTTTTTCATAGGATTCCTGCCTTTTTACTCCCAATTAAATCTGCTTTGGAGAAGATTTGTGCTCCTGTGAGATTCACAGGCTATCAGAAATAAATGATAAACAAAGATATATGGAAAATAGCTCAATGGGGAAGGAAAAGAGTAGATTCACACTGATGATACCTATTGTTTTAAATGCTAACTTCCATTAATAGAGGACTTCCTATGTTTGGTTTCAGACTAATCCTTTTTTAACCTATATTTTTTCATCTTCACAACAGCAGGGTTTTCGAGAGGCTGCCTTCACCTCCATTTCACCGATGAGGGAACTGGCACTCACAGCATCCAGCCCCTTGCCCAGTGCTACATCCAGAGATGGGAAGCCTGGGCTGGGACATGCCTGGTGCCCAAGCTGAGCTGGTGTAAGACAATCCTCTGCCTGGAAAACGTGGGCAGGGAAGAAGGGAGCCTTACAGTCACCAACTGAGATAATGTGTCCAGCATGGTAGAAAGTAGACCACTAGACCATTCAGGTCTGACCTAAATCAAATCCCTTAGGATTATACAGTGGAAGTGAGAAATAGATTCAAGGGATTAGATCTGAGAGACATAGTGCCTGAAGAACTATGGACGGAGGTTCCTACCTTGTACAGGAGGTAGGGATCAAGACCATCCCCAAGAAAAAGAAATGCAAAAAGGCAAAATGATTGTCTGAGGAGAACTTACAAATCGCTGAGAAAAGAGAAACGAAAGGCAAAGGAGAAAAGGAAAGATACATCCATTTGAATGCAGAGTTTCACAGAATAGCAAGGAGAGATAAGAAAGCCTTCCTCGGTGATCAGTGCAAAGAAATAAAGGAAAACAATAGAATGGGAAAGACTAGAGATCTCTCTAAGAAAATGAGAGATATCAAGGGAACATTTCATGCAAAGATGGGTACAATAAAGGACAGAAATGGTATGGACCTAAGAGAAGCAGAAGATATTAAGAAGAGGTGGCAAAAATACACAGAAGAACTGTACAAAAAGATCTTCACAACCCAGATAATCACGATGGTATGATCAATCACCTAGAGCCAGACATCCTGGAATGTGAAGTCAAGTAGGCCTTAGAAAGCATCACTACGAACAAAGCTAGTGGAGGTGATGGAATTGCAGTTGAGCTATTTCAAATCCTAAAAGATGATGCTGTGAAAGTGCTGCACTCAATATGCCGGCAAATTTGGAAAATTCAGCAGTGGCCACAGGACTGGAAAAGGTCAGTTTTCATTCCAATCCCCCTAAGAAAGGCATGCCAAAGAATGCTCAAACTACCGCACAATTGCACTCATCTCCCATGCTAGTAAAGTAATGCTCAAAATTCTCCAAGCCAGGCTTCAACAGTACATGAGCCATGAACTTCCAGATGTTCAAGCTGAATTTTGAAAAGGCAGAGAAACCAGAGATCAAATTGCCAACACCTGTTGGAGCATCAAAAAGACAAAAGAGTTCCAGAAAAATATCTACTGCTGCTTTATTGACTATGCCAAAGCCTTTGTCTGTGTGCATCACAACAGACTGTGGGAAATTCTTCAAGAGATGGGAATACCAGACCACCTGACCTGCCTCCTGAGAAATCTGTATGCAGGTCAGGAAGCAACAGTTAGAACTGAACATGGAACAATAGACTGGTTCCAAATCAGGAAAGGAGTACGTCAAGGCTGTATACTGTCATCCTGCTTATTTAACTTATATGCAGAGTACATCATGAGAAATGCTGGGCTTGAGGAAGCACAAGCTGGAGATTGCCAGGAGAAATATCAGTAACCTCAGATATGCAGATGATACCACCCTTAAGGCAGAACATGGAGAACTAAAGAGCCTGTTGATGAAAGTGAAAGAGAAGAGTGAAAAGTTGGCTTAAAACTCAACATTCAGAAAACTAAGGTCATGGCATCCGGTCCCATCACTTCATGGGAAATAGATGGGGAACCAATGGAAACAGTGACAGACTTTATTTTTGGAGGCTCCAAAACCACTGCAGATGGTGACTGCAGCCATGAAATTAAAAGATGCTTACTCCTTGGAAGAAAAGCTATGACAAATCTAGACAGCATATTAAAAAGCAGAGACATTACTTTGCCAACAAAAGTCTGTCTAGTCAAAGTTTTGGTTTCTCCAGTACTCATGTATGGATGTGAGCGCTGGACTATAAACAAAGCTGAGTGCCGAATAATTGATGCTTTTAAACTGTGGTGTTGGAGAAGACTCTTGAGAGTGCCTTGGACTGCAAGGAGATCCAACCAGTCCATTCTGAAGATCAGTCCTGAATATTCACTGGAGGGACTGATGTTGAAGCTGAAGCTCCAACACTTTGGCCACCTGATGCAAAGAACTGACTCATTTGAAAAGATCCTGATGCTGGGAAAGATTGAAGGTGGGAGGAGAAGGGGACAACAGAGGATGAGATGGTTGGATGGCATCACCGACTCGATGGACATGGGTTTGGGTGGACTCCGGGAGTTGGTGATGGACAGGGAGGCCGGGCGTGCTGCAGTCCGCAGAGAGTCGGACATGACTGAGTGAGGGACTGAGCTGAACTGATGGTACCTGGATCATCCATTATTAAATCATTGACTTCACGTAGAAAGGCCCAAGTAGCGTGTGTTCCCCATCAGACTAGGAAAGGAGCCACGTTATACCAGCACATGAGAAAGATGCAAATGTTTTCATAAAGGGTACATGATGGACGGCAGGCATAAATGTGGCTTTGGCATATAGATTTTTCCAAGCATCTCCCCTTCCCCTGTTTCCTCAGTTCTTTATCTAATATCATTTAAATAAGTATCAAATAATGGCATTCTTAACCATTTGTCTAGGGAGAGTATTCCACTCACTAATAGATCTCCCTGGCAGGGAATTTTTATGGATAATTATTTAGTGACTTTTCGCTATGAATCTTGAAAATGAGCAGCACGGACGGGAAATCGCCCGAGTTTGCTTGTGATCCTGACGATTTCAGATGGTGTCAGTGACATTAGTGGAAAGTGTGTCAGTTACTTGGTTTACGACCCAGTGAATGACATCTGTCGGGCCTCCAACTGCCGAGAGCCTCAGTCTCTAGAGAGAGACCAAGTGACTGTCCCCTGAGCGCCCCTCTTCCTCTGACTGGACTCTGCTTCACTCAGCACGACAGAGCCTTCCACCCTGGGCGCATCACCCAACCTCTGGCCCTTGGCCTTCTCAGATAGAGACGTGCCCTGGCTAAGTCCTTCTTTCTGTCCTGTTTAAATCTCACGCAATACTTGAGCGCTCTGCCGTCCAGTTCAGAAACAACCAGATTTCTTTTCCTCTTGGTTTCAAGGGTTTGTGCCTGCCCTCTTTGACATCTGCCCCAGGGGACCTCAGCCAAATGCATCAAGGTAGAGTTTCCTAAAACCGCAAAGAAACCGGAACCCTAAAAGGCCTTTTACAGAAATGACTCTCGGGAAAGCTTAGCTATTTTGCCCCAGGAAAATTAACATTGTGTTAACCTACCTATCCTCTTAAACTCTCTTTGGAAAAGGTAGCAGCTAGTTCATTTCTAAATATAACAAGCATCCTATCTGTATTTACTTTCCATGCCACCAACAATGTACTTGGTATTGAGTTGAATACGGCTCCAAGAGAAAATACAATTAATGAATAGTCACAAGGTTGCTAATCTGATCGATGCTTGTCTGTGACCACACCACTCAGAGTCTGTGGCAGCGAAGAGGACCACACTGGCTGGCGGAGCATGTGTAGTCTGTTAACTGCTTGGGGGGCAAGTGAGGGGTGCTGTGATGTCAATAGATGTGGGGAGGAGAGAGGGTGTCTGCTGCAGAAGGGAACCAGCTGGAGGGCTCGCGCTCAGGGAGGTTCTCCTCCCATTCCTCCGCCACTGCTCTCGTCTTTGCAGTGGCACCCAACACCTTCTGAAGACAAGAGTGTTCTAGCCCCGATGTGTGCCAGTGAGGCCGCAGGGCCCTGACCTCAGGGGCTCAGGGCTCGGTGGCGAGGACACAGACGCAGGCACTTCTCTGGGGACATCCCAGAAGGTGCTGGGCTGTGTGAACTGACTTCCTCGAGGTCATCAGCTCCAAGGCCTTGCACGATGAGACCCTACCCGGCCTTTTCCAGGTGCAGCAGGGCCTCTGTGCGGCCCAGCTCTCCAGGTCGACACTGCCCGTGAGTCTTGGCACACCACGTACTCGAGCCCTTCCCAGCGCCCTGGCACAGTTTGATCAATGCTGCAGCTAAGTGCACAAGCTGTCACGCCAATATCTGACAGATCGATGGAAGCCAGCACCCCGGGCTGACTGTGAGGTCAGCGGGAGGCCCCAGAAGGGGTTTGCTCGGTGCTGTTTGGGGCTCCTGCTCCGCGTCTTCCCCCTCGGATGGCCTCAAGCTGGGCTCTGGACCGGCGCAAGAGGCCTCACCCTCGAGTTAAGCCGGTGCCAGACCCAGGAAGGTGGCAAGGGCTCCTGGGAAGGCCCCAGACAGGGGGCACGAGGGAGAAGGAGCTCTTCTCCCAGCAACTCGGGGGCTGCTCTGTTGGCGGCTCGCTGGGCTGGGATGTCCCATTCTCAGCCAATGAACTGCTTAGGCGTGTGGATGGGCAGAAAAGCAGGGAATGTGAGGCCTGGGCCTAAAACAATACCAGCCTTTCAAATGCCTAGTTTTGTTCTGAAGTTGCCGGCCTGCTTCTCTCTCTCCTTTCTTTTTAAAAATTCCTTTTAAAACCCATTACAATCAAGCATTTATTACTAAAATATTGAAGCCAAGGGAAGTACTTCTATGAGCTATTCAAGCCCAAAAGCCTCAAAGAAGATGGGACTCTGACGGTCTAATTGATTTTCTTCTAGAATAAAATTAAAAGCCAGGCAGAGAGCAGCAAATAGCACTCACCTTTATTGCACGCCTCGAAGCTTCGTAAATAGAGGGCAACGTTTCAGTGTGGAGTTTAGGGTGAGAGAGGAGGGTTATGAGAAAATGAAAAACAATTAGGTTGAGAAAGCGTGGGTGGCAGGCCGCAGGGAGGAGGCCCGGCTGCAGGGAGGAGGCCCCGCAGGCTGCGGGCTCGGGAGAAGAGT
Organism: Neotragus pygmaeus; assembly: GCA_006410875.1. Taxonomy (NCBI): domain Eukaryota; kingdom Metazoa; phylum Chordata; class Mammalia; order Artiodactyla; family Bovidae; genus Neotragus; species Neotragus pygmaeus. The sequence continues at coordinate 43,928 of SJYV01012012.1, forward strand.
GCTCCCTCTCTGACTCCCAGCCCCTGCTTCCAGGCCCGGGGAGCCGAGCTGCTTCCCCTCGGCAGACTGTAAGCACACCAGAGTCCTCTCCCTGCGAACCCTGGGAAATGAGAGGCCATTTCTTGCTCGTTAACTGGAAGAAGCCGCTGGTGTGAAAGCGGCCGACCAGCCTGGGCACCGCTAATGGAATTTTTAACTCGGCCTAACTGCACCTGAAGGTAATCAGCTCCAGGCCGGTTGTGCATCCTGAGTCCCTGTCAGGCTGACAGGAGGGCGGAATGAGAGGCTTTGATCACACTTCTCTCCAGTGCGCTGTTTCCACCGGCTGGGGCACGAGCCTGCAGGCCGCGGCCTGGAGCTGTGCTCCCCTCCAACCCCAAACGCCCCCATCCTGATGTGGGGCCCTGACTTGGGTTCTGCTTTTCAGAACTTTACTTACACATTGCTCCCCCTGGAGATGGAGAACGTGGAAGTTCAGGGTGTTAAAGTAAGGCTCTGCCCTGTAAAACCTTCTTCACACAGAGCTGTATTTCTAGCAGGAAGCAATTTGTACATTCCAATTTTCAATCTTCACCCCAACTCTGAAGTCACGGAATGTTTTTAAAAGAGTGCCCAGCCATTGAAAATGCCAGCCAGGTATTTTGAAGTTGGTTTCTTCTCTTAAGGTGAGGCAGACTCTTCAACCAGAAAACGTTCAAGAAGCAAGACTTCAGAAAGAAGACTGGAGTGGTTTTAAAGGGGACACTCTGGTCGTTTGCGTAACTTTTTCCCCTTTTCTCCTCTAGTTTCATTTTAGAAGCTTGAAAGTACAATTTTTTCCCCTTTACCAATTTTGTGTTTTTCTATTTGGCAAACATTGATTCTTTTCTGTGTCCCAAATGGAGGTAAAATTAACTTGTCTGTTTCTTAAACAAAAATAAATAAACAACTTCAATATGTATAGCACAGGACCCTGCCAAACGCTCTTTGCCAGTGTTGCCAAGGAATGTCAGCTCAGCACCATGATTAGCATTTTACAATTGCTACAGAGCCAAGTGTTGAGAGAATAGCAAATGCTGTTTTGTGCCCCATGAAAATTACAGCTGAAGAAATGGAATTTTTTCAGTCATATAGCAGGAAATTAGAAACGAATCTGAGAGCCTGGGCTCCAGATAACTTTTTTTCTCAAGTTACTAATTTTAAGATAAAAATTGAGGTCTAAAAATGTATGCAAAAGTTAATTTAGTTCTACTTTTTAAAAACTTTCTTGTTTAAAGTTTTATGAGTTCAGTGTAGATGGATTTTTTTAACCACAATTCCCAGTTTGAAAAGTAGTTATTGTAAATAAGTGAAAACACAAGCTACAGATGAGAAATATTTGCCTGATATTTGCCTATTATACCTGATAACAGACTTGTATGTAAAATGTATAAAGAATTCTGACAATAATCAGACAAAAAATAACAACAATTAAAAATGGGCAAAAAGGCTGAAAAGACACTTCTCCAGAGAAGATAAATAACCAATCAGTTCATGAGAATGTGTTCAACACTATTGAGTATCAGGGAAATGCAAATTAAATCTAGAGTGAGATCTCACTACACACCTGGTAGGATTGCTAAACTTAAAAAGAAAGACCATATCAAGCATTGATGAGGATATAGAAGAACCAGAATTTTCTCATATCTTGCTAGTAAGAATGTAAAATCATACAGCTACTTTGAAAAACAGATCAGCAGTTTCTTGAAATACTGACCAAATATTTATCGCACAACCCATCAATTCCATTCTTAGGAATTTACCTAAGAGAAATGAAAACAGGTCCACAAAAAGATCTAGAAGCAAGTGTTTGTAGCTCATTTGTTCAGAATTGCTCCAAAGAGCAATGTCACTAACTAGTGAACAATTACAGGAATTGTGGTATATCCATTCAATGGAATGTGATTCAGCAACAGAAAGGAATGAATTGGCACACAGCAACATGAGTGACTCTTAATAACATCTTACAAAGTGAAAGAAGTCAGACACAACCAACCACCTACCATATGATTCCATTTGTAACACATTCTAGAAAGGGCACAATTATAGGGACAGAAAATAAATCCCTACAAAGAGGCACAAAGGCACTTTTGGAAATAATAGAAATGTTCTGTATCTTAACTGTGGTGGTAGTTACACAACTGAGCATTCTTGTCAAAACACACCAAACTGTATACGTTAAATGGGTGAAGTTTATTGTGTCGATTCTCTAAATAAGCCTGACTTTTAAAAGAGAAATTGGTGGGAATTCCCTGGCCGTCCAGTGGTAAGGCCTCAGCTGCCAGGGTCTAAATTTGATCTCTGGTCAGCGAACTAAGATCCCATAAGCCTTGTGACATGGCCAAAAAGAGAAATTAGGAAGACAAGGTTGCCAGTGCTTGCGTGCATCTATGCACGCTCAGTCGTGTCTGACTCTCTGCAACCCCACAGACAGCAGCCCGCCAGGCTCCTCTGTCCATGAGCTTTCCCCAGACAAGAATACTGGAGTGGGGTGCCATTTCCTCCTTCTGGGCATCCTCCTTAACCAGGGATCGAAACCACATCTCCTGTGTCTCCTGCCTTAGCAGGCAGATTCTTTTTCACTGAGCCACTTGGAAACGCCAAGGTTGCCAATGGTAGGCTAAAAACAGCCTCCAAAGACAGCCACGTTCTCATCCTGGGAACCTGGGAATGTCACCTTGTATAGTATTAGAGACTTTGCAGATGTGTTTCAGGTGAGGATTTGAGATGGGGAGATTGTCCTGAATTATACCAGTGGACTGCAAATGCAATCGCAAGTGTCCTTGTAACCCGGAAGCAGAGGGAGATTTGGCAGAGGAAACAAGGCCGTGTGACAGGCAGAGAGCAGACCAGCAGAAGGCCTGAGGACGGAGGGAGAGGTCGCGAGCTGAGGGACAGGAGAAGTGTGTAGCCCCCGGAAAGGCAAGCGGCAGGTTTCCCCTCAGCACACACCCTTGCCAACACCTAAACTTCAGCCCAGTGAAACTGATTTTGAGCTTCTGACCTCCAGAACTGGAAGAGGATAAGTTGTCTTGTTTTTAGCCACCAAATTGGTGGCGATTTGTTACAGCAGCCATAGGGGACTAATACACAGGGGATAAACCAAAATCAGAGCAGAGGTTGCAAGAGGCAGTCCTGCTCTCATTTAACGGGAGACCTGCTGGCTTGAATCGGCATCCTTAGACTTCAGTGTGGGTAAGAAGCAACTGAGGTGCTTTTCTGAAAATGGGGTATCTCCCAACCCAGCCCCATATCACCTCACCTTTGCCTCCCCACCTCTACCAACTGATTCAGCCAGGAGGCCAGAACCTGGGCAACTGCCTCTGGGTCTAAAGCTAATGTCCTGAGTGCCCCCAAGCTTCAGGAAACCCTGGTCTAGATAGCATTTTCTATTTCCTTAATCAAAATTCAGTACAATGACTATTTCTGTTTCTTAGGGAGAACACCTTGTTCCGTGTCTGACGTGTAGCAGGTACTCAGCAACTGTGTTTATTTATCTGTTCGACAAGTCCATAAACTCAGACCTCGCCAATGGCCTCTGTGTTTGCTGAGTGAATTCCATATTCTGTGATCCTCGCTATAACCCTATTCTTAATCTGGTTTTACTAAAAGCCGTTGGTTCGGGAGCCTATCTTGGCCAATTATGTTCGTCATTTTACTTTATAAATCCCATGGCTTCATTCACTGTCTTTAGACTTCAAAAACACCAACAGTAGACAGGCTTTCCAAATCATGAAAGGGAGGCCAGGCGAAACAATTGTCAAAACATAAACACACACACTCAAGGGGAAGTGGTGCCTTTTGTTTTTTGTTTCTCTATTCTATCCATGAAGTCCAGAGCCCATCTAGACAAAATGCTGGCATTTGGCAACCCCTGTGGGCAGCGAGGCACCTCCCTCTTTGGCATCTCTCTGTCCACCAGATGCTGCTTCTCTCTGCCCAACTGAAAGTCCATGTTGGTGGAGGGGGTGCATCATAACCCAGCACCAGCCTGCCCCTTGAGGCATGGCAGGGTCAGCCCTCGCTGCAGAAGATGGACCTCAGACATAGACCAGCCCGAGGAGGCTTCCACATTAGTGNTCCCTCTTTGGCATCTCTCTGTCCACCAGATGCTGCTTCTCTCTGCCCAACTGAAAGTCCATGTTGGTGGAGGGGGTGCATCATAACCCAGCACCAGCCTGCCCCTTGAGGCATGGCAGGGTCAGCCCTCGCTGCAGAAGATGGACCTCAGACATAGACCAGCCCGAGGAGGCTTCCACATTAGTGATGAGTTTATTGCACTTGACTCTCAGACTGATACAAGGAGTGTGTCTGTGATATGAAATCAATAGAGCTTAGACCCCTCTCTGGTTGCTTGCACTGGATGATAGCTGAGAGAAGCCTGCAAATGTCTAGGCACTTGTATGAGATTCATTTAACTTGGTTAGTGAAGCTGACAGTTTGCATAGTTTGAAAGTCATCCAGTGAAAACCCAAGCCCTATCAGATAACAATGGAAAAGAAAAAAGTGAAAGAGAAAGAGGGAATTTTAAGGCCAGAATTACCGAATGGTTCCATTTGTATACAGGCTAATTTATGTTTCTGTGAGAATCTGCCAGGCTACTCCAGCAGTTTTAGCAATACATTAGCTCTACCCATGTTTATTAAATATTTAAACATCTCGTTTTTATTGAGCTGTAAGGTCTGCTGAATATATAAGCAAAAGGAGAAGGATGAATATTCTTTCTCGTGGCAAGAATACAACAGCACCTCTTTGCTCATCACCTGCTCCCATCTGTACAATAAAGTCACATTTGGATTCTCATATTTGCTAGGAAAAAGAAATAAATCATTCTCTGTCTTCCATAAATACATATTATCTAAGATCAATTGATTGATCTATCACAACATTAATTGATCAGCATAGCATCTGTCTGTCCATTTAGTCATCTGAGAGAGAAGCAGATGATATATAATTAGTTCCATCATGGAATAACACTTTCCCTCCAATTAGCATAGGCTTGAATGTGATAGGGAGTTTCTATTTCTTGAAGGCAGGTAAGTATTTACTAATTCATTGTACCAGCTTTAACAAATCAGTTTAGGGACCAAATGTCTCCTGTTTAAAATGAGTATCATTGGTCAGAAATATCATTTTCAGTGTGGTGCCTTTGACATAGTCTGTAAACTTCCATGGCAAAAGATTGCAGCTCCAGTAAACCACCCCACGGCCACACCACCTCACTCATTATGATGGACAGTAATCAGTGAGCTAATAAAACTATTGGAGCTGAAATCATATTTTGCATTCACAGCAGCAGTGGAATAATGAATAAGCCATAGAGATGAATATGCATATTTATTTCCCCTCTCTCCTACAGGCGCAGATGACTTTCCTGCCTTCTAGCTGTATGAGAGTCAACACAATGTTTGATGCAATGAAAACACAGTAGCAAATCATGTTTCACGAGGTAGATGGCTTCTGCTATTAGCACTCTCCATTCACTGGGGATGAGCAGATGGTTTGTGAGGGTCTCTCTCTAAGAAGGCAGAAGCATAATTCCAAGCCCAGAGGTCAGGAATTTATTTTCATTGTGTCAAAAGCATATTTTAAAGATGTAATGTATATTCGGGTATCTCCTAACTCACTGGGTAGGTGTGCTGCATGTTACAGAGATAACTGAGGTTTTATGACACAGAGTTTGGGTCAAGAATGAAAAGTTTTGAAGATTTACATTTTTCTCCAGCCTTGACCTTTTGGCTTTATTCCTTAATTAAGCAAAGACATGGCAGCGAAAGGGAGTATTATGGGCCTGCTGTATCCCCAGGGCGTTATGAGGTACCAGACACAGTTAAGCTATCTCAAGACAACCATGTTCTCTGGAGTTACTTTATTGCTATTATAAAAAATCTTTATTATGGGAAAAAATATGTATTTTTATGCCAGGAGAAGATGAAGATGACAGTTAGGCTGTTGAATGGTAGTTTCAGCTGAGCTTCGTGCCCACAGAGATTGTAAAACACCCTAGACTAGAGGAGGCCTCCTGATAGAATCTTAGGAAACCTAAAGGGGTATATTAATCTTTGTGAAATTCATAGTTGGAACAGGTTACCATTAACTGGCACTTTCCAGTTATCAAGATATTTTATGAAACTGAAAAAAGTCCTATTAGACTTGCTCACAGGCCAACTTCGGGGGTGTGGCTAGCGAGACCATTTCTTCCTGGACCATCTTGACAGTGGGGACCTTGAGACCCCGCATCCTCAGAGATGCCCACTGCTCGCGTCCTGCGCTGCTTTGCGTGACGCTTCTGTGTGAGCTGGCTTTCCTTTACCAGGGAAAAGAAAACTGTGAGTCGAAGGTTTCCCTTTCCGTTGAAAATCTGGCACTGCTTGGACTTCATTGTTTTTAAAGGAAATAAACTGTCCTTTCCCCTCTGAAAAAAAAAATCACCTTCCCGGGACTTCCCCGGTGGCCGAGGAGTTAAGACTCCGCCTTCCAAGGCAGGGGGTGCGGGTTTGATCCCTGGTCAGGGGGCTAGGTCCCATGTGACTTGTGGCCAAAAAACCAAAACAAACAACAAAAGCAATAGTGTAACAAACTCAAGAAAGATTTTAAAAATAAATAAATCACCTCCACTTAAACTGCTCAACACTTCCTTCTATCCCTGTTAGCCAAAATCAAGCTCCCTATTTAACAAGTAGTATTCCTTAAACCTTTCATCCTGGGGTTCCTCGGCCTCCAGGGAAAGTCTACATACTTGCTTATCTGTTACTTTCGTTTGCCTTTCATTCCCACTGAACTCCAGAGACTTCGAGGTGGCTCTTGCATTTCATTTCTCCTGGCTTTTACTGATGGATCTTCTAGGAGCTGACCTCCTGGAGTTTACCTGTCCCATATGTATCTGTAGTCAGGGAACAGATGCTAGCGTTATTCCCCTTCTTCCCCTGGGAAGGGTGAGGTGACTTGGGATCCCTCACCCAGACTTTCTGCTCTGGATGGCGGAAATGGCTGACTGGTATCAATCCAGCGGCAGGAGCAGGGGACCGTTAGTGTCCCCTGGCTGGCAGAAGAGCCATGATCTCACGCTGTACAGCCCTGGTCAGAGGAAGCCAAGGGCCCAGGTCAAGAGGAGAGGCTCACAGAGCCACTTCCCTGGAGGGCAGGCCCGCCTTCCTTCCGCTTGTCGAGTCCCAGCTTCGGAGCAGCCCTCCCAGTGGTGAGGCACACAGCAACACCCTCAGCTCGCTGGGCCAGCCATTTTGCTTCCTTCGTGAGAAATAAATTCCATCAGGAAACAAAAGCCAGAACCCCCAAACCCTACAAACAAAAAGCTTGCATTTCCATATACAGAAAGACTGAGGCTACTTGCTTTTTATTTATTTCTATCATCACAATGTTTTTGCACACGTCTGCGGCTCTGCCTTNGAAATAAATTCCATCAGGAAACAAAAGCCAGAACCCCCAAACCCTACAAACAAAAAGCTTGCATTTCCATATACAGAAAGACTGAGGCTACTTGCTTTTTATTTATTTCTATCATCACAATGTTTTTGCACACGTCTGCGGCTCTGCCTTCCCTGTGGTTCTCAGCATCTGGCACGCCAAAGGGCTTCCAATCCATCATCCCCCCACCCAGAGCCCCAAACCCCTAGCTGCCCCTTAGGACCGCTACAAATCAAGTCTCACTATACTCATCAGATGCACTTAAAATCTCACAGTCCTAGGTTATGAGTCACTTTTTAGCTCTTTTTTTCCAGTACAACAAAATTGCATTCCAAAGATTTGGAATGGTCCCTTGGATCATAATGAGATTTCACCAACTGATCTGACAAGTCATTTGTGCAGAGCCCATTTGGGGCATTGCTCGGTGAGGAAGCTACAAGAGGATGCACAGTCCCAGCTTCTGTCAGGAACAAAATGGTATTGGGGGAAGAGGAACATGTTTCGTCTTCCCTCTAACCCTACAACATAGTAAGCTGAGGGTGTCATTGGGCACTGTGTTTGGGAATCAGCAAGAGAAGTTCCAGCTGGACCTGAAGAAAGGTGGGGCTGTGAGGGACTTGGGGCAGCAAGGAGAAGACTTGTGAATTAGAGAAATCCCTGTGGCCAATATCTGCCGCCAAAGATATTCACACTGCTTATTGCAGAAACCTTTTGCTGGGTATCAGTTTTCCAGCGAGCATGTCACTTTGTTTCTATTTCATTATATTCTTATTTTGGACAGTCTGTTTCATGGTGTAAGTCTGCTCGATACATCCTTACGGAAGATGCTCAAATTGTGTGCATCAGAATCAAACCATTCTGCACACAGCTAGCTCCATGTTTCCTCCCAGACACCAAGTGGCATCCAGTTGGTCCTCCGAGCCCCTCCAAATGTGCAGATCTTTCCCTCTGTTGGGCTCCCCTGGTGGCTCAGATGGTAAAGAATCCGCCTGCAATGTGGGAGACCTGGGTTGGATCCCTGGGTTGGGAAGATCCCCTGGAGGAGGGCATGGCTACCCACTCCAGTATTCTTGCCTGGAGAATCCCATGGACAGAGGAGCCTAATGGGCTACAGTCCATGGGGTTGCAAAGAGACACAACTGAGCGACTAAAGCAAGTCATCTCAAGAGATAGATGTCACTGAATGTCCCCAAAGTGTTGCCATCAAGTCCATAAACTCAGAATTTCACCATTTCATTTCATCAATTTTCAGAGCTTATTGAGTTACTTTGTGTTTCTTGTCTTCCAAAACACAGTGTGGTCTTCCTGCAGTGCTCTTTTATTTGGAAGAACACAATTCAGGCCCCCCAGGAGCCAGGGGAAAAAGCCTTCCTGTAATGAACCAGTGTGAGCAATATAGGAAAAATGTGGTGCAAAGCTGGCAGAAAAGCAAGCTCTAGTTTTCCTCCTTCTAAAGGATTATATCAAACAAGTTTAAAATAATGGATAGTATCTGGTCTCTCGGCATGTGGTGGCAGAAAGGTGACCGCCACCAATGAGATAACGTCATGCGGACTGGATGTATTGTAAAACACTCCAAATGTTATGCACATAACAAAGTTAGTGTACGTGGTCCTGAGGAAAATGGACCAAAGCAAGTTATAAATGGGCGTTGTGACTCAAGTGTTGAATGGAAATAGCTAAGAAACCATGAGGCAAACACAGCCGAGCTACTCTTCCTTGTGAACATCACCAGCTTTTCCTGATTTCTTTAAAAATGCTGTGAAGAAGATGTAGAAAGTAGAATCTGAGCAAAGTAGGTGAGGATTAGCATCTGCAAAGGAAACTCCTGGGGGTAACTAATGATTCAGTAAGAAGTATGCAGACATGGAAGTGGATCATTTTTACAAAGAAAGACCTGATTGACATCACACAGACACCATCAAATCCACTTCTCTTTAACTGATTAATAGAAGCCCCAAAGAACTGTTCAGATCAGATTGTTGACTTGGGCCTCAGCTGAATCCACTATAGGTGATGCTATTTCACCTAATTAAAGTTCTTCAGTAGAGAAGAAATGGCAGTTCCTTGTATCTGGCCAAGTGTTTGTTCATGAAGGAGTCCCGAGTCTCCCAAATTCATCTGGCCACGAGGAGCTCAAGAAAACGAACATTCTCCTTTCCACCAGGAAGTTGTTTACCTTATAGTTAGCCGGGGACAAAGGTTTTCTATTGTGATTTGTTTTCCTTTTTTTTTTTCCTGTTTCAGTTTTTGTCTGAGAGTCCAGAACTTAAAGATGACTCCATTTTGCAAGAAAACCATGTCTAAGTTACAGCATACTTAGGGGGAGGGCTCCTAACTGACTTCTCACCCCTGATTTCTATTTTTGTTGTTTCATAGTTAGTTACCTGCGCAGTCGCTTGCGCGCTCACACGCACACAGGCAGATAGTGAAATTCTGCTGAAATTGCTGAAGAGGTGGGAAAAGTGAGTTTAAGTGTGTTTAGCTCCTAAATTCAGTAAGATAGTGAGGGTAACGATGACTAACAACGGTCTTGTCCCTGATTTTAAGAGTCATTCAAATTCTGCGATGTTTATGGCTCATTCTTCCTTAAGAAACTGGGTTACTTCCAGTTCTTAGACCCCAGGCCCACACCCGCGCTCGTGGAAGCCGGAAAGCCAACGCTTAGTAACATGGCAGTGCATTTTAAGAAGAATCAGCTCCTCGGAAGTGGGGAGAAAAGATATTACTGGACTTTGCAGAGGCCAACACGCCCCAGCAGGTAGAGACCACGAGGAGTGGGGTCCCGCTGGCCGCCGCGGGCCCCCTCCTGCCCGCCCCTGGCGCCAGCGCCCGTCGCAAAGGCTGGGGCCCCAGTCGTCGCGGCTCCCGGGGGAGCCGGGCCCTCGCGCTCCCTCCAGGATGGGACAGGATATGACAGCCCGGTTTGTGCACTAGCATCCTTAATATTCCCTTCCTTTCAGAAGCAAATAGAGCGTTCCCTTATCTGAATGCTAATTTCCTAGTTAAAAACCCTCCCTTGCTGACAAGGGACTGAAAGAGTTTTAAATCACAGATGTAGAGTATCAAATGCAATAATGCTCTTGCAATAGTGCATTGAAGCCTCAATTAATTAACCCTTGGGCTAAGTAGGCAGGTACATGGCGGTGGCCGCAGGCGGTGGATGGATGAGATTTAAATGTGCATCCCATTTCCCCAGCACGGAGCATGCCGTTTGGTTCAGAAAGGAGTCATTTTGCACACTCGCCTCATTTACTCGGCGCTTTAATCCTCCTAATTCCACCTGAGATCGGGGGAGAATTGAAAAGGAAGGCGAGGAGCAGAGGCTGCGGGCCGGGCTTTTGTGGCGCGCGGTCCCCCGGGGCCGCGCCGCGCGGGGCCTCCCCCGGGCTCTCGCCTCTAAGCTGCGTCGGTGGGAAACGTGCGCGGCGAGATCAAGGGGAATGGGGCGGTTTGTACCTTTTTAGGGGTGCTGGCAGTCTTGGAGGAGGACGCCGCGCCGAGCCCACGCTGCCCGGGTGCGGGGCCCCCGGGCCAGGCCGCAGCTTGCAGTGGGCGCGCCGGGGCGCAGGGAGCTGGGGTGTCCGCGGGGCTAAGCTGCGGGGCCCCGACGCCCGGTGGGCGGGCAGGTGCGGTGGGCTTGGATCCACCGCGCTCCGGGGTCCCGCCGCCGGGGTTCCAGAACCGGGTCCCACCCCCGGCCCTGGCGCCGCGTCCCGCGCGGACTGGGTGTAACTCTCCAGCTCATTTCTCTCCACGCGATTTACCATCTGTGAACTCGTCTTTAACCTAATAAAAACCATCTAGCTTTTGACTAACAAGAAAAGGAAACAGTGCTCATTGTGGGGTTTGGGGAAAATGGCTTCACTAATGTGCAGGATGAGAACGGAGTGATTTATAGGCGGTTTTAACTGTGGGCTATGATTAGGGGGCTGGTAGTGAGTGCATTAGATGTCTAAGTGTGGCAATAGAGTAAATAGGCGTTTTATTTATCGCAGTGCCAGGGGCCTCTTAGCGGAAGAGCGCTTCTCCAAATTGAAATATAGCAGAGTTTACACTCCTGATTAGGGCTTCAAGCGCAGAGCCCAAGGCTATCAGCTAAGCAGAAACAACGCTCGCTGACACCTAATTGTCACTGGATTAATGTGCAAACAGGGACAGCGAACAGCAACAACAAATAACCTCGTGTCAGAGCCGTCGGTGGCGGTGTCCACTCGCAGTGACTTGGGGCCAAATTGGAGTTTATATGTCAAAACAGGCTCGGATCAATGTGTCGGCCGCCTCCTGCGAAGGGCCGCACGAAGCCCTGGCAGTGGTTGATCTATTTGTGTGTGTGTGGGCATATTACCTGCCGGGCGTGGAGGGGAGCAGGCAGACAGAGGAGGGGAAATGCCTTTCCATTAATTTTTTTTCTGCTTGATGCTCCCGAATTCACAGCTATTAAGATGAATTTATGTGAATCAGGTCTTTCTCTCCAGGATCTTGTGACTTTCGCCTGTCTCCATATAAAATTTAATAACCCTGTTTGTGAATCAAATCATTCCCTCAACAACAGATTCAATCTGGGTTGCCACCTGTCTGGCTTTGGACAGGAGCAACCAAATTGGGCAGCTGGGCTCCAGCTTTTCACAGGACGGCTGCCTGGTTGGCTGAAGGGGAGCTTAGTTTGCTCGAAGGGGGTTTTCCAGAGAAAAAGCTAGATGTGCTGAAGGGGAGAGGAGGACAGCCTTCCATATTCCCCAGGCCCTGTTTTTCTTTAAATGACCAAATTGGTGACAGCCCTATTTTAAAAACACAAGAACCCATAACAGTCCGAAGCAAGTGGTGGAATAAGTTACCATCCAAGGAGGTCTTATGCCCACTCATTCTTCTTCTACAATTAGCCATTTCAGGAGGAAAAAAGTCACAAATACATGAGTTATGTTCCTAAATGTATTTCTAAAGTTCTTAAGTTTTATTGAGCATGAAAGTTGGTCTTTCCCTGTGTTAAGGATTGAAGAAGCTATAGAACTAGCTAGTAGCTCAATGGTGCAAAGTCTTATGATTTAAACTTGACATTTGCAATTTTTTGCTGTAAAATATTACTTTCTTTATTTCAAGACTTTAGTTGAAAACCTCATAATTCCTTTTAAGCTCCATTTGATTGTCAATTGCACAACTCTCTCGAAAGCTTAGGGCTTATGATTTCCATACACACATGATTTATGCTTTCTATGGCACAATATAATGTACTTTGATGCAGCTCCTACTTATTTCCTCTTGCGTCATGAGAGCTTTCCCTTTTAGAGGCTGGGCTTTTATAGCGAAGCTATGAAAGAGTTGTGACCTGACACTTGGTCTCTCTGAAGTATCTTTTTCGCGCTGCCACAGCCAGCCTTCTGTATCACTCCATTTAATGCATTTTCAGAAAATGGTAATCTGGCTATCTACACATTTGGATAATACAATGAAATAAATTTTCACTACTGGAGGTGTCAATAACTGGCCACTGAAAGCCCATTCATTGCCTTGAGAATGGGGACACGCATACAGAACTTGTTTTGGAAGTTGCAAACACTGAAATTTCTTTTAATCCACTTTCTGTGAAAAAATCATGAAGCTAGATCTGCAATGGAGAAATCCCATCTCCATTTTATTAACAACATGCTGGATGAATCCGATGTGTTTTTAATCCAGATGCAGAACTCCAGGTCCATCCAAGGTGCTAACTAGAGTATAAAATTTAAGTTACTGTCGTCCTTAAACAAAAACAGTAAAACTACCAAAATGTCACAAGGAGATCTTGAGTTTTTTGAGGAGAAATCACACAGGAAACATGTGATTTTGTTCATCCTAATTATGACTCATAAATCTTATTTGTGGGTGCCAAAAACAAGAGGGAGATGTAGAGACTGTTAAGCCCTTTAAACATCCTATAGGCAGATGGGAGAACTGAGACCTAAAAAGGTTAAATATATTGCTCAATATTATACACACACACACAATGAAACCTTCCAATTATTCCTTATATACAATCATTATTCCAATCAAGCCATAAGCAGTGTAAATATGTGAGAAAATGTCAAATGTTTTTGTCATACTTTGTTAATATTGTTCAAGCACTTAAACATTAAAACTTTCCTGCCCTATAAAAAGTGGTTTTTTAAAAAATCGCTGACTTAAAGTAAGAGAAAATGGGTGTTATTCTTTGCTCACTTATCTGGAAATTGTGAAACAGAATTAAAATTTTAAAAACATTTTCAGTGTTTGAAAGAATTGACATATCTCTGTCACTTGTACTTTAGATTTGTAAAAATTCTTCTTCCAGTTTTCTGCCCTCTTTATTGCCCAGTTTTTGGCTTTTTATCATCTTCTTCAGTCTCTACCAGGAGGAAACTAAGACTCAAGAAGTTGATTTTGTCATAACTTGATGAGATATTTCATGGAGGATATAAGACAGAACTCCAGATAGAATGTAGCTTATCATACTTACCCATGGTTTTTCCTTGTTCCTAGTATGATGAGTCATCAGGAATAACCTTGATTATACTGCCATGCCCTCGCCCAGGGAATCTTCCCAACCCAGGGATCAAACCCAAATCTCCCACATTGCAGGTGGATTCTTTACTGTCTGAGCCAGGAGGGAAGCCCATATTAAAAGAAGGAAAGGGAATATTTTGTCAGTTTTTCAGTAATTCTGCTGAAGAGTTAGACGTATTTGTACATGAATCTGTCTCAGAGTTTCAGTGATTGCCTTAGAGGTTGAACTTCAGGATATGCCTGAATTATTAAGCCTCTGCCCCACTGGTGTGGCTAGGTTATAGGAGAGTTGAATAAAGTGAATTAAAATTACGTCAATCGAGAAAAAACTAGTCTCCCAGAATTTTGAAGGTGACTATTTCAATCTAGATCTAACCTGAAATTTCTGACACTGTGTTCAGACTCTGGGACTGTTTCAATCTAGACCTAACCTGAAATTTCTTACACTGTGTTCAGACTCTGGGAAGTATATTCACGTTAAGGAAATTTCTGAAATCTAAGATGGGGACCACTAATGAAGCCTGCACTTTGATGAGCATGACCCAGTCCACACATCTTACCCACCCCAACCCAAGTTCCTGAGAATTTCAAAACCAATCATCATCAAAGTAACTAGTACTCACCTTGTAACTGGCTTCCCCAGTGGCTCAGTGGTAAAGAATCCACCTGCTAATTCAGGAGAGGCAGGAGATGCTGGGTCAGGAAGATCCCCTAGAGGAGGAAACGGCAACCCACTCCAGTATTCTTGCCTAGAAAATCCCATGGACAGAGGAGCCGAGCATACTACAGTCCATGGGGATGCAAAGAGTTGGGCACAGCTGCGCGACTGAGCAGGTATGCAGAACCATTGCTTAGAGAAGGACCAGGTGCTGAGGGAGAAAGAGGTGACTGGTGGAGGGCATGGGTGGTGATGGGCCAGGCCCTACAGCCACCAGACAGGCACGGACCGCAGTTTCCTAACGCCACCAGGGGACCGGGCACACAGCTTCTCAAGGTGAGGTCCTGGGCCCTCCACCTCTGCATCCAGCAACACGCCGCCCCTGCCAACCCCAGGGGCTCTCATGCGCTTTAAAATGCTCTAACTAAAGGATCTACACATTTTCTTGTAAACGTGAGGTTATTAATCACTTATGCTTTAGCAATTTGAACTCTAATATTACAGTTTGAGGAAAAGACTTGAAGAGACACTGATGACTGATTTAAAATACTCCTTCAGACCACAGGAGTACTTCATTAGGCAAACTCGTCAATGACTTTCTTCCTAAATGCATTTGCTTATGAGAACTCCAATGGTTGTCATTATTTGCCATTTTTTTTTCCCTTCAGTGTTTTGTTTCCAATACAGTAATAACCTATGGGTTTTTTTTTAATAGTCTCAGGTTATGAAGGCAGTCTTCCATTCTTTTTTCAATGTATTTATTTTTATTTAATGTATTTTTTATTGATGTGTAGTTGATGTAACAATATTAGTTCCAGGTGTACAACATAGTGATTCAATATTTTTATAGATTATGCTCCATATAAGGATGCTATTTGCTTTTCAGGTTCTCACTCTACTATAATAGTTTTCTTTAACAAAAAATAATTTGTGGACTAATAATACTGTAACGTAGCCTCTGCCTAATTTTCTTGCCTATTTAAATTACTATGCCATAACTTTAAGAAATACCATGAATTCATATATATAGTAACATAGTTTTTTTGCCATTTTTACTTTCTGAAATAAAATGAAAACTTAAAATATCCCAAATTAATACTCTCCTCACTTTTCACTTTCATGCATTGGAGAAGGAAGTGACAACCCTCTCCAGTGTTCTTGCCTGGAGAATCCCAGGGACGGCAGAGCCTGGTGGGCTGCTGTCTGTGGGGTCGCACAGAGTTGGACACGACTGAAGTGACTTAGCAGCAGCAGCAGCAGAATGGTACCAGGAGCTCAGTTCTGTAACATCATAAAATGTTATACATCTGCACATTTTTCTTTTATTTAAGCATTAATTAAAGGCAGATGAGGTATACTGGATTCCAAACATGCATATTGTCCTTTGGCAAGCAATCTTTAGAGATCACTTCTTCTACCCTGATGCCAGAGCGCTAATTCTATTTTCTTGTTATTACCAGATTTTAATGACCCCATGGCGTGCTGGACCCCATGCAGTCCATGGGCTTGCAAAGAGTCGGACATGACTGAATGACTGAACTGAACTGAACCAGATTTAAAAATCCCAACTTGTGAACACAGAGTGGGAAGGAGAGGATGGGATGAGTTGAAAGACTGTGATTGACACACATACACTAATGTGTGAAATAGATAGCTAGTGGGAAACGCAGGGAGCTCAGCTCAGTGCTCCGTGCTCCGTGATGACTGAGATGGGTGGGATGAGGGTGGGTGGAGGGAGGTCTAAGAGGGAGGGAATACGTGTATTCATATGGCTGATTCACTTCAGTGTACAGCAGAAATGAGCACAACACTGGAAAGCCATTATATCCCAATAAAAGGTTTTTTAATCAAAGAGGCATTTCCTGCATGGAGCCTACAAGGTTTCTCGGATGCACTGTGTATCAGTTTGTGTTGCTGCATGGTTAAAATCAAAGGCAAAGTAAATGCCATGCAGTCAGCAACTCTTCCTATCTGCTTAATATTGCTCATGGAGGAACAATATATCGTGTGCTTTCTGTATACTCTTGGAAGGTAAGTTGTTTTTTTTTTTTTACTTGCTCGAAGGAAGTTTTTCTAAGAGCACATCTTTTTAATGGTATTCTTTCCCTTTCTCAGTGAGGGACTATTGATTGAGTGGACACCGCTTACTGTAGCTGTTCTGAGCTGCCAGCATCTGAGTTTCCTGTGATTGATTTTATATAGCACCTTTTATACTTGAGAAATCCCAAAGCACTTAACAAAGCAGTGAATGAGTCTGATGCTGATAGTGATGGCGTAGGCAGACACCGGCGATGGCGGGAGCCCACGGAGTTCACATCGCATCGGATTCCTGAGCTCTCCAGTGGACTGCTCAGTCAGGTCGCCACCGTTCTTTCTGGTCGGCCTGGAATCTCCAGACTGGAAAGGACATTTAGCCAACTTCTCACACATCCCTGGGTCTCTGAGCAGCCCTCAGCCACTCAAGATGGATGAGACAGGCCACTGTGGATGGCTTCCGTGAGCCACTAACTCCCTAGGCCTCTCGTTCCTCTGTGGTTCAACACAGGGGTGAGATTGAGGGGTCCCATTCAGAAGTTCTAAGATCATCTCCGATTTCTTGAGTAATTACTGTGCCTCCAGTAGGTACCCAGTGCTGTTTAAGGCCTCTGCTCTGGAGAGAGAAGACTCTTTCCTGCCATTGCCTGCTCAGTCATGTTCGACTCTGTGTGACCCCATGGACTGTACCCTGCCAGGCTCCTCTGTCCATGGAATTTTCCAGGCAAGAATACTGGAGTGGGTTCCCATTTCCTCCTCCAGGAGATCTCCCTGACCCAGGCATCGAACCCATGTCTCCTTCGTCTCCTGCACTGGCAGGCGGATTCTTTACCACCGAGCCACCTGGGAAGCCCTTAGTACTAGTTAAGCGCCTAAAAGAGCAAGAGGACGTCTCTGGAAACGCAGAGTGGGCTGCTCGGAAGAGGAACAGAGCCTCATCCCCTTCTTAAGCTCTAGCCAGTGCTTAGCACGTCATCACCCTGCAGTGAATGTTTGTTGAGTGGATACATGAAAATGCAGCGTCTTTTCTGTGTCAGAGAAAGGCAGATTTCAGTCCAGAATAATGGGTGTTCACAGCCGAGCACCAGTCTGTCTTCACAGTGAGCGTGCAAAATAAGCCAGCCTTGTCCCCATAGAAACGGCTGAAGTGGGACAAAAATAATGCCCTTGGCTTTCTCTACCCTGCTTCCTGAAGCGAGAAGCTAAAGTTGCATGTTTTACCTGCAGGTTTGGGAGGAAAAGGAGAAAACTGACAAGGTGAGAACAGACGTTAGGCTCAGGGGAAGGACGGTGGTCTGTGAACCTCCAGGAAAATGAATTGGTGGAAGGAGGGGACGGCTCACCGCCTGGTGTAAGTCTCAGAGTGGCAAGGAGGTTGTCACTGAAAGAGCAGAAAGCAAGCTGAAATATTCTTCTTAGGAATCTGGGCTTTTCTCGCCAATGGCCTGAGCTTCCTAAGTGTGTTTCACAGGGATGGGGGCTGGTACTAGGGAGGAGAGAGAAAGGGGAAGCCGGGCTTAGTCCTCTACACCCACATCCCTAAGGAGCAGACTTAGCAGCCGTGGAAAGGCGAGAGTGCAGAGAGCTGATGGGGTTCCCCAGAGCTCCAGCTGGGAGCGGGCGTACACCCAGGCGTCTGTATTTCATATGTCTGATCATCGAATTCATTCAGTCGCTCAGTCGTGTCCAACTCTTTGCGACCCCATGGACTGCAGCACGCCAGGCTTCTCTGTCCATCACCAAATCCCGGAGCTTACTCACATTTATGTCCATCAAGTCGGTGATGCCATCCAACCATCTCATCTTCTGTCTTCCCCTTCTCCTGCCTTCAATCGTTCCCAACATCAGGGCCTTTTCAAATAAGTC
Organism: Neotragus pygmaeus; assembly: GCA_006410875.1. NCBI lineage: Eukaryota > Metazoa > Chordata > Mammalia > Artiodactyla > Bovidae > Neotragus > Neotragus pygmaeus. Next base: position 62,448 of record SJYV01012012.1, read on the forward strand.
AGTTAGTCACATCAAGTGGCCAAAGTATTCGAGCTTCAGCTGCAGCATCAGTCCTTCCAATGAATATTCAGGAGTGATTTCCTTTAGGATGGACTGGTTGGATCTCCTTGCAGTCAAGGGACTCTCAAAAGTCTTCTCCAACACCACAGTTCAAAAGCATCTGTTCAATTAGCTTGCTCCAAAGAAAGAGGGACTAAACTAAAATGATCGCTGCGTTCCTCTCTATCTGTGCTTTCTTTTTGTCATGTACATGGCCATGGCTTTGAAATTCATTTCTCAGCCAACAAATCACTTGTTTTGCCTCATGTGGTGCACTGACATGGTGTATCTCCTTTGCTCTTTAAGTGGCCCCAGGGAAGATGATGGTATTGTTATGCCCATTTTACAGATGTGGAAGCTGAGGCCCATACAGAGGTTAAGTGACTCAGCCATGGTCACACACCTAGCAAACAGTGAAGCTGGAATTCAAAGCCAAGTTATTAGATGCCACATCCCACTCATAGTCCACTATGCCTTGCTGTCTCCATCTCTAGTTTTAAAAAAATCAATCAATCAATCAACCCTGCTTGAATAAAAGGAAGAATATTGTTCTGATGTCCTGGTATTGGAAGGATTAGTTGTGAATGTTTATACTTTATTTCTGAGCTCAAATCACATAGCTGGCTGCTTACTACTCTAAGTTAGCAGCTAAAATATATTTCTAAAACAATCACAGGCCTCCCTCTTCTTTTTGGGAGCAGAAACAAACACGTATGACTTTCATCCGTAAAGTTTGTGGTTGTGTGGATTGACACCGCTTGAGGCGTCCTTTCTCTGGAGACCTCAGTCGCTCTGAGATGAAAAGGCTGGACTGAACCAGGTGCTCCCAGGCCCTTTCCAGCACCAAGGTTCTGTGATTCTGGGCTGATGACGGTGCAGTGACCTCTAGCTAAAGAACAGGGACAGACTGGAATGGCAGAATCGGCAGCTCAGATTCACAATGGCCTACTGGGAGCTGAGTACACACCAGCTGGGCTCAGGTACACACACAGGGCGTGGTTCCTGCCTTCCAAGACTCTGGGGTCCATGAAGCCCCCCAAAGGGGCCTGAACAACATATGAATTGTTGCTCAGATGTTTGTATTTCATTGGACAATTTTAAGATGCATTCCTTGCACACATAGGAGTAATTTAGAGGCTGTCTATGTCTGACTAATCGTTCCTGATAGCCATTGAAAAAAGAAGTCCTATTTAAATAGATTTTGAGGAGACCTGAAAAAACCATGGTGTTATATTCTTGGAGGCTGCAAAGAAAAGCAATTCCAGAGACTTAAAGGGTCAGGGAATAGGCGTGGATTCCAACAGGAGGATGAGTAGGTGTTTCTGGCTGACATGAGTGAGCTGAAGGACCTGATTAAGAGAACCAGGGCCCACCTCGAGGGCAGACTCGGGTGGGGGGCTGTGGATCGCATGACAGTTTTGTTTGGAAGAAAAGCCAATCAAAGTCCCAGGGAGTCCTGGCAAAGCCTAAGAAGAGAAAGCCGTTCCCTTGGAGAGAGTGGCATTTTGGAAAACTGAAAATCGCTTCAGTAACATTGTATGCGAGAATCTTTGTAACCAAAAAGAAATGAAATAAACCTCTCAGTTTGAAGGCTTCTTCAATATTTTACAAATCACACAATCATCTCCAGCTTGCGACACGAAGACAAATCCCCACGACAAACCGTATGGAACATTAGTGATATCAGGACAAGCTACATCTGCCGAATGTCAATGACAGGATCCCTTCTAGCTGCTAGTGTGGTTGACAATGTGAGGCAGAGGGCCCTTTTTTTTTTTTTTTTCCCTGTTAAAAATGGAAATCGGTGTTTGAGTATTCCATGAAGTTCTTCAGGTTCATTAACAAGGTCAAAATCAATGTTATTTTACTGTTTGGAATCATTTTTGGCGGAACAATGAAAAGAAACCATAGTCGAAGTAGTCTTAATATAATCATTTTCTTTTCATTGTTCTTTATGGGAAAATAATTTGGCCCGAAATTTAGTGGTCCCTTCAGGGAGGTGATATCTTTAAAAAGGTGGTCTGAAGGACAGGTTTTACTGTACTTTAATAGGCTGATAGATTAATATAAATCTTAATATTCATAATCTTTACCATTTCTTTTCTCAATATCTGCTCTGTCTATACATCTATTTATAATGTATGCTTCAAACACAGAATATACGTGATTTTTATTGAATATGCTGATGGCGCTACAGGGACAGCTACTTGACCTAGTTAAAAAAAACAGTGAGAGAGTGAGCCAAGGGTCAAACTTATAGTCTGCAGCTGAAAACAGATTTTTGCAGATAATGCAGATGATGCAATGGCCTGAGAGCACGGCTGTCTTTGCAACTTTGCCATGTGCTATTATTTGCATAAATAATAAATAAATATGTGCACCCTGGTACCAAGAGTGAGCTGCAAATGATAGTGATGGAATGTGGACTTATCACCTAATTTTTCTACCAAAACATGGAACATTTTCTACCTTCATATGCCCACAAAAGAAAATCATAATGATAAACAAAAGATGAAATTTACTTATTGGCTAGAGAAGAAAACATGCATTGTCTGACATGAATAGAGAAATATGTGTTAATTTGTTCTCATGTGACTAAGGGGAAAATAGCTAATTAACTGATTTCACTTTTATTTTGACTCTGAGACTTCTGGTTGGCCTGTCAGCTTGTCATGTCATAAACATTGATGGAATTAATGAATTTTATACCTGTGTGTGTATAAAACTGGTATGATACATTAAAAGATGTATATCATAGAAGTAATACATCCTTATTATGGAAAGCTTACAAACATTTGAGAAAAACCCTCCATATGCCCACTACCTAGAGATAATCCTGTGAACATTTCTCTCTTCTGACTGACACAGTTCAGAGCATCCTATATGTATAACATTGAAAATGCATTTATTAAATTCCATTGTAGAATGTCACCATTTATTTCACTATTTTCTATTGTTGGATGTTTGTGTGGTTTTTTAATTTTTGTTTTCCTATTATAAATGTCAAAGATAAGCATTTTTTACCTACCTCCTTGCTTCCATTTCAGAAGATCTCCCCAGGAACTGGTCCCAGAGACAGAATTACTGGATTAAACGAAGTGAACATTTTTAAGGCTTTTGATACATATCACGAAATTACTTTTCACAAAGCTTTGACTAATGTATAGTATAAACTTATTTCAATGAACTTTGATGTATTTTGGTCACATTATTGAAACACAGTGGTTTCAGCTTTCCAGAGAGGTGCTCTCCGGTGATCTGTCCTGGACTTGGTGTTCGTGGAAGAGGTACCCTCCGGTGATCTGTCCTGGACTTGGTGTTCGTGGTTGGTGTGAATGGGGAGCAGGGAAGTGTTGCCTTGGCCTGTACATGGTGGTGAGCGCTCATCCTCCTGGTTCATTCTTGTGAAGGTAGTTTTCTCTTTAAAAATTAGACGGCTCTCAGAAATAGTGTGTAGTATTTTAAATAGTAATATTTTTTTAAAAGAAGATAACTTAGCTATGCATTTTCTTCACTTTCATTTTTTGTAATGCAAAACCCCCTGGAACTTAATATTAGAAAAATTGAAACATTTATACCCCCTGACCCACCCAGCTCCCAGTTTTTTCGGTTTAAAAGATTTAAAAATATTTTAAAAATCTGCCAGTACCTCAGCCCTCTAAGATAGACATCTAATGCTCTCCTCCTGTCCCCTCTGTTGGCATGGATGTGGCTTTGTGTCTGCTGATGCCACAGCCTGTGTTGGAAGGCTGGGCTCTGGGAAGGCAGAGAACCGTCCCTGCATCTGTCGCTCCTGCCTCTGTGCACACTGGGCCCCCAGCACACCTGTCTCACATGGTCACTGTGCCGGGAACTGTTTAAACCTGTGATGTCCTTTAAACATTGCTGGCTACTCCAAGATCCCACAGTCTGGATATGTGTGCATACCCACCTCTCAGAGTTTTTTGCTTCCCGGATTTCTAATTGGCAACAAAACATGATTTCTGAAAAGCAAAAATAAATGTTGCAGGCAGGTTTCTTTTGAGGAGGCCTCCCCAAAAGAGTTAGGCTTGGAATGGCTTGGAACGACTTTTTACTGGAAAAAGGAAAGAATGAAAGTTCTTCAGTCAAAGAAAGGCTACCTTCTCAGGACTTGGCTCAGCATTGACCAGGGCTGTTACTGGAGGTTCTGGCTGCTTCTCTGTAAGGGGAAGTTCTGAAAAAAGTGAAGTCTAAGGACCGGGGGAAGAGGCTCTGAGAGAACCAGCCAGCGTTAAAGTTTGCTTGCCTTTTTCCAGAGACTGACTATATATATGTGTGTGTGTGTATATATATATATATATATNTTTGTTTTTGCTGAATGCCAAACAAACTGAAATAATAAAAAATGATCAAAAAAGATATAATTGCCTGAAAAAAACAGTCATAAGCCTCATAGCTGACTTCTCAACAGAAATAATGAAAGCCCAGCAGAAAAGGGAGCCTTGAAAGAAAAAAGCTGTCAACCTCAAATTTGATGTCAACCTCAAATCAGTTTCCTTTACCTCAAATCAGTTTCCTTCACCTCAAATCAGTTTCCTTCAAAAATGAAAGTGAAATGGAGACTTTAATTAAAAAGTACATTTGAATCAGTTCTAATGAGGTGGATGAACCTGGAGCCGATTATACAGAGTGAAGTAAGCCAGAAAGAAAAACACCAATACAGAATACTAACACATATATATGGAATTTAGACAGATGGTAACGATAACCCTGTATGCAAGATAGCAAAAGAGACACAGATGTATAGAACAGTCTTTTGGACTCTGTGGGAGAGGGAGAGGGTTGGGAGAATGGAATTGAAACATGTATAATATCATATATGAAACGAATCACCAATCCAGTTTCGATGCATGATACTGGATGCTTGGGGCTGGTGCAGTGAGATGACCCAGAGGGATGGTACGAGGAGGGAGGAGGGAGGGGGGTTCAGGATGGGGAACGCGTGTATACCTGTGGCAGATTCATGTTGATGTATGGCAAAACCAATACAATATTGTAAAGTAATTAACCTCCAATTAAAATAAATAAATTTATATTTTAAAAATAAATAAATAAACTGAGAACATTTATCACAAACAAAAATACACCAAAGAAAAGACATAAAGGAAATATTTTAGGCAGAAACATACTAAACACAGATGGAAGCATGGAGATACAGAAAGGAATAAAGGTCAACAGGAAAGGTAAATGTATGGGTAAATCAAAATTAAGACCAACTATAAAACGGTAATAGTAAAATCTTATAGCATTTAAAACACATACCTGCTTAAAATATAGGACCGTGGTAGCACAAAAGGGGGGACAAGAGTAAATAAAATTAATGTGTTCTAAGGGCTTCCTGGGTGGCACCAGTGGTAAAGAACCCAACTGCCACTGCAAGAGATGTTAAGAGATGTGGGCTCGATCCCTGAGTCAGGAGGATCCCCTGGAGGAGGAAATGGCAACCTACTCCAGTATCTTTGCTTGAAAACTCCCATGGATCACTGCTTCCAAGACTTCAGAATTTCAAAAGCATATTGGTATATATAGCAATGAAAATGAATAAACTGGCATCACAGAACAGTGTGGCTGAACTCACAAATATCAGCGATTACTTTAAATATAATTTAGTTGGTCTAGATACCCCAATTAAAAGATAAAAGTTGTCAGAATGGGAGAAAATTTGCTCCCAAAAGACATTTTAAAATGAAGGCTATATTAAGATTGAAAATAAAAGAATGGCAAAAGAAACACTATGCAGAACATAGTCAAAAGAAAACTAGTATAGTCATGCTACTATTATTTAAGGTAGACTTTAAGATAAGAAAAATCCATGGAAATAGAGTAGACATTACATAATAAAGTTTTATCTAGCAGAAAACACATAACAGTTCTAAACTCACATATACCTATTAACATAGCCTCAAATATATACAAAGCAAAAACTAGAGAACTGTAAGGAGACAGAGACAAATCCACAGTAATAGCAAAATTTAATGTATCTCTCAGCAACTGATGGAACAAGAAAATAAAATCAGTAAAAGTATATTAGATTTGAAAAACATTGTTAAAAACTTGACATGATTGGCATATGTGGAACAATTTTCACAACAATTTCAGTATGTACAGTCTTTTCAGGTACACGTGAAACATTTGCCAAAATATACCATATGTAGATGATATTCCAAAATACCAAAATATAATGTATGTAGATGATGCTTTTGAACTGTGGTGTTGGAGAAGACTCTTGAGAGTCCCTTGGATGCAAGGAGATCCAACCAGTCCATCCTAAAGGAAATCAGTCCTGAATAGTCATTGGAAAGACTGATGCTGAAGCTGAAACTCCAATACTTTGGCCACCTGATGAGAAGAACTGACATTTGAAAAGACCCTGATGCTGGGAAAATTGAAGGCGGGAGGAGAAGGGGATGACAGAGGATGAGATGGTTGGCTGGCATCACTGACTCAATGGCCATGAGTTTGAGTAGGCTCCAAGAGTTGGTGATGGACAGGGAAGCCTGGCCAGCCGCAGTCCATGGGGTTGTAGAGAGTCGGACACGACTGAGCGACTGAAATGAACTGAACTGAACCATATGTAGAACTATAAAGCAAGGCTCAAAAAATTTCCAAAGCTGGAAATAATATTGAATATGGTCTCTTATTATGATGGAATTAAGCTGTTCATACATGCATGCTCAGTTGCTTCAGTCGTATCTGACTCTTTGTGATCCCATGGACTGTAACCCACCAGGCTCCTCTGTCCATGGGATTTTCCAGGCAAGAATACTGGAGTGGGTTGCCATTCTCTTCTCCAGGGGATCTTTCCAACTCAGGGATCAAACCCACGTCTCTTACATCTCCTGCATTGGCAGGCAGGTTCTTTACCGCTAGCGCCACCTGGGAAGCCCCAGAATTAAGCCAAGTATCAATTAAAAAACCACCAACAACAGAAGTCCATGTTTTTAAAAAAATAGAAGTCTTAAAGAAAAAAAAAAGTAAGTCCTCATATAATTATAAATAAGCAACACAATTCTAAATAACCTGAATTTTTAAATGACATAATGAGGGAAATTAGAAAATATTTAAGTGAGTGATTATTAAAACTTGGCATAGTAAAACTTGTGAGATGCAGCTAAAGCCATGCTTAGAAGGAAATTACAACCTTAAATGCACATACTACAAAAGAAGTCTAGAAATTAAATATGCATCAAAGCCAGAAAATAAAGAGAAAATCAAGTACAAAGAAAATAGAAGGAAGCAATAATAAAGTTGAACAGAAATTAATGAAGCAGAAAGCAAACATACAGTGGACAAAATGAACAAAGACTTATCAAGGGAAAAAGAGAAAAGGCACAAGTAACCTATATCAAGAATGAAAAGGGGAACGTTATAAATTCTATAGACATTCAACTTGAGGAGGCTCCCATTAGCCAACAAAATGACACTTTTAGTGTAAGAAAAGGATAATTACTACAGTGGATTGAAACATAAGTAATAAAACCTCACAAATTTATAATAAAATCTCCTAAATATTCTTGAGAAAGATAATGAAGACCAGTCATGCCTCTGGCTTTATCACTAATTTACAGGAAGTAAAAAAAAAATAAAAATCTTAAATATATTGTCTGCCAAATCCAGAAAGCAGGAAATTCTATAAGATAAATGATCCATTTCACATATATATTATCATATGTGAAATAGATTGCCAGCCCAGGATACTCAGGGCTGGTGCACTGGGATGACCCTGAGGGATGGGATGTGGAGGGAAATGGGAGGGGGGCTCAGGATGGGGAACACATGTATATCCATGGCTGATTCATGACAATGTATGGCAAAAACCACTACAATATTGTAAAGTAATTAGTCTCCAATTAAAATAAATAAATTCATTAAAAAAAAAAGAAACACAAAGGGTTATTGTGGAATTATATGAAATCATGTGTGTGAAACTTTTGAAAGTTATAAAGAAAGCCAAGTGGCAGCATGCCAAGCGGGGAAAAAAGCACAGTGCTTCTTTCTCTGGGCTTCTTGCCACCAAAATTCATTTCAGGGAATCCCAGAAAACCACTAAACGTACCTTTCAACTTTATGCAAATTTNGTTGTAAAGTACTATAGAATTTAATGAAACTTTCATTCAATAAAATGGAGCATATAATAAAAAATTATAAATGATACAATTTTTCAATAAGCGAACAGTATTAAAAAAAGGAGAGAGAGCTGTTATAGATTAAAAGAGACAAGAATATCAACCAAATGTAAAACAGTTGGATTGTGATTTGAACAAGCCAACTGTAAAAAAGACATTTAGACAATGAAGGAAAAAGGAACATCAACTGAGTATTAGATAATAATAAGGAATTATTGCTAATTTTATTAGCTGTGA
>SJYV01012014.1:0-16620 GCA_006410875.1 Neotragus pygmaeus
TTTTTTTTTTTTTTTGCTATTATGAGCAACTATGAAAGTGAAAGTCACTCAGTCATGTCCAACTCTTTGTGACCCCATGGATGATAGTCCATGGGATTTTCCAGGCCAAATACTGGAGTGTGTAGCCTTTCCCTTCTCCAGAGGATCGTCCCATCCCAGGTCTCTTGCATTGCAGGCTCATTCTTAACCAGCTGAGCCACAAGGGAAGTCCTAAGCAACTATATCTGTTTTCTAACAATTAGGAATTTTTGTTATTTTTCATCTTAGGTAGTCTAACAGGTAAAAAAATGTGTTGGATTTTACTGAATGCAACTGAATTTCACTGATTACTAGCAAGGCTTCATTCATTTACGGCCCAGAGTTGATCTTTTGTGAATTATCTATTCCTGAACTTTGTCATTTGTTGTCTTTTTTTGGATGTGCAAAAACTCCAGTTTTTATGTAGACAAATGTACCAATTTCTTTAATGACTTTGGTTTTGTTGCTGACACACAGAAAGGGCCTTTTCCATTCCGAGATTATAAAACCACTTACTACAGTATTTTCTATGTCCTGTAATTCAGTTTTTTATACTTATACTGTAACCTTTATTCCAAATAAATACATGTAATTCTTTTGTAATCTCTTTCACTTTAAGATGTGAAACAGGGATCTAAATTTATAACAATTAGCTAGCTGTCCTAACATAACAGGTTACATAAGATAGCCTTTTCCCAGTGATTTAAAATACCACCTCTATCATATATTCTCATATCTATTTCTGAAACTGGAGAAGGAAATGGCAACCCACTCCAGTACTCTTGCCTGGAAAATTCCACGGATGAGGGAGCCTGGTAGGCTACAGTCCATGGGGCTGCAAAGAGTCAGACACGAGTGAATGGCTCACACACACACACACATTTCTGAAAGCTCTATCCTGTTTCACTGAACCTTAAAAATAGAGCACAGTGTTTTCGTTACTCTAGTTCATACTTTGTCTCTGAGGAAGTAATCAAAACCTATTTATTTACTTTAAATGTAGTTCTATCCTGGTCATTCGGTTTCTCAGGCTATCATGTTTAAGAAAGAGCTAATTGTAGACTGGGAGAGCAGGTGTCCAAAAGACAGACATATTGACACAGGAATGAGAAGTGAGAACTGATAGCTTTAAAGTAGAAATGGGAAAAATATAAAAAGAGAGCATACCAACTGAGAAAGCAAGTAGTATGGAATTCTTTATTGTAGGGTCAAATATACCACAGAATAATCACTAATATTAATAAAAAATAATATTCACTAATCACATTCTTCACCGGTCTTTACTTATTACTATCTACAGGAAAGTGGCTAAAAACTGCAGAGCACCCATCATTTCTCAGGCACACACAGAGCATTTACCAAGACCGAGGTGACTTAAGTCTCAAAAAGATTTCAAAGAATCTGTGTCATATGTATTGTTCTTCAGCTTTAAATTAAGCTACAATTAATAACAAAAAGACACCAAGTGTGGATGCATGAAGGCAAGCCTTTGCTGCAGAGATGACCTTCAAGTTGCGGCCCGCACGACAAGGTCAGGAACAGAAGAAGGTCGGTGTCCCAGCACACGCAAACGAGGTGAGGACGGCAGGGCGGGGATGAGACAGGAAGCCGGGGCCAGAGCCTGCGGACCGAGCGGAGCTCTAGTCTGCGTTCCACGTGAAATAGGAGAGCTTAAGTAGAGGGGCACAGTCTGATTTACACTCTCACAATGTCACTTTGGCAGCTCTGTAGAAAGTGGACTGCAGGCAGTTAAGCGCAGAAAAGGGTAACCAGGCCAGTCAGGGGAGAGCTGATGACAGCGGCTTGCACGAAAGACATGACCACAGAGAGAAACGGTTTCCAAATGTGCTCTGGAGGCACCTTCTGCCCAACCACTCTTGGTCATCAGCTGCTCATGCCCCGCCATCCCGCCCTCTCCCCACACGCTGCGCGCTCTGCCTTGCGCTCCCTGCCCTTCCTATCGCTGCGCCTACCCCGCATCCCTTAAGGACTATTCTCAGGCGGGTTAGTACTGCCTCAGTCTGGGCTGGCTGTTTCTCCTCTGTGCTCCGACATGTAGTGGAAACGTCTCACTCAGAGCACATCACTGTCCATACAACTTCTAAATGCTTATTTCTGACCTAATAAAACTCCAGCAATGAATTGTCTTACACTAAGGAGTTGCTAACTGAGCTCTCAACTTTTGGATATAGCAAATACCATCTATATGATAAATGATAGGAAAATTCTGGATATAAGAAAGGATACAGAATTCTAGAAATCATGCCCCTAAGTACAATTATATTCGAAATATATTAAAGAAATAATTTAAGGAAATTGGTTTCCATTTTTTTAGAAAATAAAAATTATTTTGTAAACTTAATATTCAACTCATCATGAATTTATTTTGTGAATTTGGATTTTGGAAGGTTTTTTCCTTAAGAAAAATATTTATTCTTATTCATATCTGACTCTGAATTCAATTATCTTAAATTTTCGTTCTTCTTTTTTTTTTAATTTTATTTATTTTAATTGAAAGCTAATTACTTTCTAATATTGTAGTGGTTTTTGCCATACATTGACATGAATGGGCCATGGATGTACATGTGTTCCCCATCCTGAATCCCCCTTCCAACTCACTCCCCATCCCATCACTCAGGGTCATCCCAGTGCACCGGCCCTAAGCACCCTGTCTCATGCTTTTTTTTTTAAATAACTAAGTCCACTAAATTAAAAAAAAAAGTGCAGCCCATAAAACTTTCTCAAGTTATTATGCTCATTTTGTTTACTGAGCACCAGCACACATGAGATGATCTCTGAGACTTGACAAATGCGCTTGTCTCAGAGAAGAGAGAGAATTTTCCTTCTTTTTAAATTACTTCTTTTCCTGTTTTTTAGTTTTTTTGAAATGCTGGTAGAAGGAAGAAAGGTGAATGAATTAAACCATAGTCAAAAAAATTAATCATCAGAAAATAACAAATCTTTATTCATTTGTACTTTGTCTGTACAGACAAGAAATGTGTGTGTTACTCGTTCAGTCATGTTCAACTCTTTGCAACCCTATGGACTGTAGCCTGCCAGGCTTCTCTGTTCACGAGATTTCTCCAGGCAAGAATATTGGAGTAGGTTGCCATTTCCTCTGCTAGGGGATCTTCCCGACACAGGGACTGAACCCACATCTACTGCGTCTGCTGCAGTGGCAGGATTCTTTACCATCTGAGCCACCATGGTAGCCCCACAGACAAGAAATAGAATATGTTAAAAGTGGCGACGGTAGAGAAAAGGGTACCAAAAATAAACACATAAAGAGGTCAGTTAGAATAAAGTGTTCAAGATAAGAACAAATCCTTTAGTTGGAGGTCACAGATATTCAGGGAGAAAAAAGCATATTTGCCTGAAAAAATAATTCTTTCTGGTGTGTGACATATGCAAATACAGACAGAGATGTATATTGATAACCCAGCTGTTTTCCAAAAATTAAAAACAACATAAAAGTTTAATGTGCTGCAGGCTGTTTCTCTGATTACTCTTCCTCTTCTTATGGCTATTATTTCTATCGTTTAGTGCTTTTTTTATAGAGAGATTATTTTTATGATCACTTACTACACCATATGTATTACCCATTCATTCTAGAATAAAACTTTCTCTTGAGGAATGGAGCTTTTCCCAAGTAATAGGTGCATACATGACTTGTTTGTAGACAGCTTGCCTCTGTGTATGACTGTGTGGACATCTAAGTCTTCTAGATGAAAACTAAGTAAACAGTAGTAAACAGAAATAAGCAAAACTAGAGGCACTGAACAGAAATGTCTAGTCTGGTCTGCTTTAAAGACTAGAGAGGCCATATCCATCCTGATACTGTTACCGTGATTTTGCAGGGATATTGTTGTAATATAAGCCAAGTGTATGCACAAATTTCCTAATACTAGAGATGTTAAAGGAGAAGGCAATGGTACCCTACTCCAGTACTCTTGCCTGGAAAATCCCAGGGACGGAGGAGCCTGGTGGGCTGCAGTCCATGGGGTCGCAAAGAGTCAGACAGGACTGAGCAACTTCACTTTCACTCATGCATTGGAGAAGGCAATGGCACCCCACTCCAGTACTCTTGCCTGGAAAATCCCATGGACGGAGGAGTCTGGTGGGCTGCATGCAGTACACGGGGTTGCGAAGAGTCAGACATGACTGAGCGACTTCACTTTCACTTTTCTCTTTCATGCACTGGAGAAGGAAATGGCAACCTACTCCAGTGTTCTTGGCTGGAGAATTCCAGGGATGGGGGAGCCTGGTGGGGTCGCACAGAGTCNAGTCAGACATGACTGAGCGACTTCACTTTCACTTTTCTCTTTCATGCACTGGAGAAGGAAATGGCAACCTACTCCAGTGTTCTTGGCTGGAGAATTCCAGGGATGGGGGAGCCTGGTGGGGTCGCACAGAGTCAGACATGACTGAGCAACTTAGCAGCAGCAGAGATTTTAAAGCCTCTCAGAAGAACGAGATTCTGAAGGAAAGATGGGACAGTCTGGAGATGGGGCGGAGAGCAAATCAGAAGATGGCAGTAGTGGAAGCTTTACAACTAGCAAGACCTGAAGACTTGGGGGCTGCCCGGCACGGGGCTGCAGGCACAAGGCTGGCTGGAGATGACGCAGCGGGAGCTGCCTCCCTGGGTTCTGTGCACGAATGCACGTTATTCTCAAAGTGCAGGAGGAAAAGCTTTATGAAGAGGGAAGCAGTTTGTGAACAATCTTTCTGAAAGATTGTCCTACTTCCACATCACTCTGTATTCTGTTACGCAGCCTTTTTTCTTCATAGCACTTATTACTAACTGAACTTAAGTTTTTGCTGTTTATTTTCTGTGTATCGAGCTCCATGAGGGAAGGCGTTTTGACTGACTTTCTTGCTCATCACTGTATTTTTAGGACCTTGAACAAATGTGTATTTGATGAATAAATGAATAATTAATGAAAGAATAAACTCTTCCAATTCATCAGCCCTTTTTCTTACTTATCCAAACCAGCCTAGAGCCACCATTTCAACAATATCCCTTTAACAATTTCATTGACCACCCTTCCACCCTCAATTCTTTTTTATATATATTGTACCATACTCCTATGGCCAAACCCCCATCTCTCTCTCTCCACATGTATAATTACACACACACATACCTTTTCTATTCAACGTTTTTCTACATCTATTCTCCTGCTATTGAGAACAGAGGAAAACAACATGGAAAGGAAATAACAGTTTATATATTATTGAGTATCAGTTAAGCACCTATCGCTATATAAGGTATCTCCACAAATGTTACCTCGCTCTTGGCACAAACTCTCACAGAGGCGGCTGCCTCCCCACCTCACTCACGGACAGTCACTTAAACCAGCCTGAGGCTGACCTTCCACTCCACCCACACAAGGCTGTATTCTTTGCTGCTCTCCAGGGCTTATCTATCTGTGCTCTGGATTTTGTTTTTGTTTTTCTCCTTTTTCTCATTGAGCTTAGTGGTCTATCACATACTCCTAGGACACATGCTTCCCTTTGGAGCTTTCCAATTAACAGAGAAACATCATAAATTACCTACCCATTAAAAAAAAAACTCCCTCAGAGTGACTGGCAATAGATATGGGGTTTCTTTGTAGGTAGCGACAAAAGGTAAAATTAGATTGTAGCAATGCCTGTACAACTCTGGGAATAAACTAAAACTAGTGTATACTTCAAGTGGGTGAATTGTATCATGTGTGAGCTCTCTCTTAAGAAAGCACTGAAAAGTTCTTCGATTACTTCCTTTCCTCACTGTGTTTAGTTGTTCATATCCCATTCACAGAACAGTCCTCTTTAATCCAAGCTTCTTTCTCTAATGATCCTTAGAATAATCCAACGAGGAGTTTTCAGTCGTTTGTTCAGTCTTCTTTGAGACAGATTCTGAAGTATACATGCTCCAATCCACTTATAATACAGTTAAGATCACTTTTCTTTTTTAAAATTTTATTTTTTTTGGGTGGTGCGGGGTCTTCATTGCTATGCGTGGGTGGGCTTTCTCTGCGCGTGAGTGACAGAGGTCAGAGCGGGGGTCGTGAGGGGGAACTCTCTAGTTGTGGTGCACCCAGGGCTTCCCAGGTGGCTCAGACGGTAAAGAGTCTGTCTGCAATGTGTTCGATCCCTGGGTCGGGAAGATCCCTTGGAGAAGCGGGTGGCAACACAGTCTAGTGTTCTTTCTTGCCTGGGGAATCGCATGGACAGAACAGTCAGATGGGTTCTAGGCCACAGGGTCGCAGAGCCAGGACGGCTGACACACACTCTCCTGCTGTGGAGCGCTGCCTAGGCCACATGGGCTCAGGAGTTGCGGTGTGTGGGCTTAGTTGTTCTGCAGCACGTGTTATCTTCCCAGAGCAGGGGTCAAACCTGTCCTCTTCATTGGCAGGCAGATTCCTCACCACTGGACCGTCATGGAAATCTCCTAAAATTACTGTTTCTGGCTCCTCTCTCCTCTTGTCACCTTTAGCTCATTTCCACAAACCTAATTCCCCACCATGGTCTCTTTTACCACGTGCAGGAGGCTCACGCAGTTTCTCCTGCACAGGGATCCTTCGCTCATAACTCTAGCAAGTGTTCCTATTCACCTTCCCACCTCCAGCTCTGGCCTCTCGTTTCCCAGACACGCTGGAATCTGCAGCCCAGGTTCAGTGGCTAGTCTCCAGACCCGCGCATACATATAGTGTACTTATCTCTGTACTGAATTTATCACAGTATTAGAAGTGCTTATTTATCCATGTTTCTCCACTAGACAACATACTATAGCTGATAAGGGCAGGGACTCGCCTTTTCACTCTTTAACCTTATTACATAATTTAAGTTTGGTAAAAAGTTGTTGAAAAGAAGTTAATGACCTAGTCTTGTTTTTTGTTTTCTCCTTATCTCACTTTACAATGAACTCTGTATGAATCCTCTAGGAAACCGTCTCTAATAACTTCTCTGGCGTTAACATTTTATGATTTTTTTTTAAAGATGCAATTCTTGAAGATGTAATTCTTATTCTTTTTTATAGCTGGGTTTTCTAACAACATTTTAACAGTGAACAATATAAGGGAAGGAACTAACACTTGTTGAGTACTTATGATGGGAAAGGTACCACACCAGGCTTTTTTATCTATTATATGTCATTTAAATCTGCATGAAATGGGCATCATCCTACCAATTCCATACACAGAGTCTCAGAAAGAGCTAAGTCATACAACTATAGGCACTGGGGCCAGGAATCAAATCCACATTTATTGGTTGGTTCGACTGTATCACAGTGTTGTGTCACAAAATTCAGCACCATAATATGGAATGAATATAATAAAAGATCACATTTGTTTCAGTAACATTCAGGAAGCAAGTATATATACTTCTGTGAATAATGCTAAGTAATGAATTGATGTAGTCTTTCAAGAACACTGAGCACCCACCATACTTAGAATATATTAGGTCATGGTTTTTGAGCGAATGCTGAATCAAATATATAATATATACGTATATAAATCAAAGGGTGCAATGAGTTGGAAAGCTCTTCAGCTAATGGTTAATTTGCTAATAATTAACTACTTGGAGTTCTGGGGGAAAAAAGAAGTCAAAGAAACTTAAAGCAAAAGTTTTAAACAGAGCTTCCCTGGTGGTCCGGTGGTTAAGAATCCACTTGCCAATGCAGGGGACACGGCTTCGGTGAAGATTCCACGTGCCACGGGGCCACCGACCCTGTGTGTCCCCAGCTACCAAGCTCTAGGGCCTGCTAGTTGCAGCAAAAGAAGCCGCTTGATGAGAAGCCCAAGCACGGCAACTACAGAGTGGCCCCTCACTCACAACAAGAGAAACGCCTGCACAGCAAGACAGACCCAGCAGAGCCAAAAATAAAGTAAGCACACACTTAAAACATTTTTTTTAAGTTTTAAATAGTCTTTAGTTTTAAATAGTCTTCATGCTGATCGTGAAAAATACTGAAAGCTTACTTGATATGGCAGTTTCTCAAAAAGGTAAACACAGAATTACCATATAATCCAGCAATTCTACTTCAGAATATACCCAGAGACTTGAAAGCAGGGACTCGAACAAGTATTAATATAGGTACATTCATAATAGCTAAAAGATCCACTGACAGACAGACAAACAAAATGTGGCAAATACATATGATGAAGTATTAAAAAGGAAGGAAATCTGACCTGTGCTACCACATGGACAGAATTTAATAAAATAAGGCAGTTGCAAAAGGAAAAATATTGTATAATTTCACTTATCTGAGATATCTAGAATAATCAAATTCCCCAGAGACAACAGAATAGTGGTTGTCAAGGCCCGAGGGCAGGGAGAAACAAGGAATTACTGTATAAAGTATACAGAGCTTCAGTTTGGGAAAGATGAAAATTCTGGAGATAGATGGTAGTGATGGTTGCATAACAATGTGGATATACTCAATGCCACTGAATTATAACTCAAACCATAGTAGAAACCAATATTTGAAGTCATGACATATTAGAGTGAAATAAAAAATATAATCTGGTTAACACATATATGTCAATACCGATCTAAAGTCTCAAATGGTGTACAGTCACTAGTCACTGTGTGTTCATTTGTGTCTGACTCTTTGCAACCCTATGGACTGTAGCCCGTCAGGCTCCTCTGTCTGTGGGATTTTCCAGGCAAGAATACTGGAGTGGGTTGCCATTTCTTTCTCCAGAGGATCTTTCTGACTCAGGGATTGAGCCCACATCTCCTGCATCTCCTGTATCGGCAGGCAGATTCTTTACCACTAGTGCCACCTGGGAAGCCCAATTTCAAATATTCCACCAAGTTCATTTAACAAACATTTATTGTTCCATTGTCTGACTACATGCTTAGAATCTGGATTTTGAAAATTTAATAAGCAAAGATAGACCACAATCTTCTAGATGTCTCCTGTTCAATATGATATCCACTAACCATATGTGGCTATTTAAATTTGCTACTATGAAACATTCAGTTCCTCAGTCACACTAGCCACATCTGAAACACACAATGGTCACAGGTGACTAGTAGTTATTGTATTGGGCAGCATAGATACAATGAACATTTCCATCACCCCAGGAAGTTCTACTGGAAGTTCTATTGCTTTTTTAGGTTATACTGCCAATGGTATTTGATAAACTCCTTTGGTAAATAACTGAGGTATGAGAAGCAGGGTGGGTCAATCGAGAATAAACACAAAGAGCCAATGACACTGATCTATAGAGAAAACACCTAGCTGGTGGAATGATTCACTTTTTAACTAGCAGCATCACAGAGCTACAGAGAGCCATCCTTTCTGATCATAGCTTGCACAGACTTGAATGATGGGAAAGGTTCAGCTATATTGACTTGGACACACAAGTCTTAAAAAAAGGAAAAGGACCTTCACATTGGGAGAAATAGTATTAAGTACATTTTCATTGCAACTCTACAGAATATAATGGAATTTCAAAATTAAAACTACTCAGATTTTATAGCAACATAAAATAATATATGCTCGAATGTTAAGTAAACAGGACAGGACAAAGCCAAATATATACTGATTCCAGTCACAGAAGTAGAGATATGGATAATAACTACAAAGGAATACAAAAATACAGAAGCAGGTATTAAATAATTATGGACATTTATAGTACCACTATTCAAACTTGGTTAAAACAATAAAAAAGAAAGTAAACGGGCATATTCAATTCTATTCTAACAATGAATTATTTACTGTTTTGTAAACAATTGCACGTTTGCTCCAACCTCAGTTTCATACATGGAACTCTGTGTATAGTTTGTATTCCGCAGTCAGTTGTTGCTCTAGTAAAATAAAATGTCCCCTAGAAGGAACATTTTCAAAGAACTGAAAAATTGTGTCTTTTAGAGCCCATCTGATCCCGTTCAAAAATAAACTAAAAAACAGCAATTTCAACCCACGTGATCTAAGATAACTGCATCAAATGAGCAGCACTTTTGTTTGTGTACCAATCTTCTTTATCTAGCACATAAACCAGGTGATGATACATGCTGGCAAATATATTTAAATATGTACTTTCATATATTGTCAACGTGATAAGGTCATAAATAGAATTATAAAGAAATACATCAAGTGCCGGCAAAAAACAAACCTTACTTACTACGAATGATGTTCGCTTTACAGTGATAGACAACTTTCCCTATGAATCAAAACTCTCTGGCTCTCTTCTAAAATTGTACAGACATATAAGGTTTTATCTGTTCAAGTTCACTAACATGCATGCATCTTCGTATATGAGGTATGTTAACTAAGAAGAATAATTAAATTAAAATACTTTTAAAAATTTAAGGCCATACACAGACTTTTTGGTGAATATTGTATTTGTCAAAACTGTGTTTTGAGTTTTACTTAGGAAAATCAATGACAAGGATAAAACAATTCTCAATTATGTCCAGCACCAAGTAAGATGATGTACAAAAGCTGCAGACTTTATTCCTAACTTCTATTTGGTTATATGTGTACTTGAACATAAATATGTGTTTATCACATTTAAATAGATTGATGCTTATAATCTCATTTCTTTAACAAATTATTTTCCTAGTTTGTTAAACTAGTGAACAGCCTTAAAGGTTATAAAAATAATAAATATGATTATTGTTCCCATAACAGGGTCAAATTGGAAAAGTTCTCATTTTATACTGAATCAAACATCAAGTCCCAGGCAGGTCACTAACTTAAAGGCTTTCCTGCTCGCATTTCTCTGCCAAGCTGGTTTCAGTTTGCTGCCGCGGCTGCTGCTGCTAAGTCGCTTCAGTCATGTCTGACTCTGTGCAACCCCATAGACAGCAGCCCACCAGGCTCCCCCATCCCTGGGATTCTCCAGGCAAGAACACTGGAGTGGGCTGCCATTTCAGTTCCATCATCAGTAAAATGAAAGCGTGGGGAAGATGGCATTTAACAGCTTCTGGTCTAGAGATACATGTTAGACTCAATCAGGTAACCTACCTCTCTCAATACAGGATCAGTTATTGAATTCAGGTTAACAGCTCCTTCATAAGTCAGGTAATAGAATACATTGAGGGCTCGAACAGCCTCTGGTCCTTGCTGTTTATAGCCAAATATGAGGTCAATCCACTGGTGAAGCTGGCAGGAAACAAATTCACTCTCCAGGGCCTGGGGAAAAAAAATGTAGTTTTTATTATTATGCTGAATTCTATTTTTAAGATACAGAGAAATTTAGAATAAGCATTGAAGTTTAACTCTAAACTGTGAACCAAGTTATTCTGAGGTCCTTATTTTCCACCAGAATTTGTTCTCCTTTTTTACAGTTAGAGACTCTGCAGCACTTGTCACACTGAATTACAGCAGGTTGTTTATATTTCAGCATTCATCTGTGTGTACTCTAAGCGCCGTGAAGACCAGGACCGGGTCTACCTTGGTCACATTTGTAACTCAGGACCTGGCAGGTACTCAATTTATCTTTCAAAGAAAGGAGATCATACAGTGTAAAGGCTGGTTTGAAACAGCAAATGTGAAAATATTAAATACTGACTATCCACTTGAAATACTTACAGTTTTTCTAGAATTAAAATATTTTGCTGCCCACTGCAACAACTGTAACCAAATCATTTGGTTACTTCAACCAAGATTTTATACCAACAGATTAGATCTTGGGAGTGATCCCTGTAAATACTGGATTATTATTCTATGTAATAATATCAAATTGGACTGAATATGTGATGGTATAAACATAACAGTGTCCAATAAATAATGAACGAACATAATCGAGTTTTCAGTAGAAATGCTGGGCTCAAGATCACTTCCAATTTATCACCACATTCCCAGAGTTACAAGCACTGTGCCTAAAACACCATAGGTGCCAATAAATGTTTGTTAAACTTAATAGAGTTTAAAAAGCTAAAGAGTTTTCATAAGCAGGGACTTTTTTTTTAAAGAAAAGTATTCATTTGTATATTATTTAATGTTGTCAAAAATTATTCCAACATAAAACCATGATGGGCTAGTCTATCAATAAATGATGTTGTTTGAATAACAGAGCTCTCAAACTCTGAAGTTTAATTTGAAGTGCACCAACTTACATCAGGTAATGAATGTATCACACTGCAATTCTTATTTTCAGAGTCGTAAGTGCATGACTGCAATGCATTTTTGGTGTGGCTTAATGCTATGTTATCAATATTATGAAAAGAAAACTGCTGGTTTTAAAACAAAATTGACTAACTTGTCTAGCAAACAACCAATAAGATATATAAATAATCTTGTGACAAAAGATGTTCCAGAAGTTCACAGGTGTACAGCTGTGTAGATATGTGCTTTATTAAAATGAGTGCCTGTGAATAAAAAACTGTTTTATGGTTAAATTCAAATAATATATTTCCTTTAACTAATAACATTTAACATGGCTTCATAATATATCGTATATCATAGAGTGTAAAAATAAAACTCTAGACAATTCTCATATTTCAAAGTACACCTGGGCTGCAATAAGCCTTGAAAACATTTACCTAGTTTCAATGGAAAAGTTACTGTTTAAAGCATCTCTTACACAACTCACTATACTTACAAATTTAGTAAACAGCTAAGAGAACACAAAACTTCCTATTTTATTTGACATAAGAAGACAAGGGACTGTAATAACTTTCAGTAAATTCCTATGTTAAACTCATGGATTTAAAATTAATCTGAAAATCCAGGAACTACTGATGCAAGTTGCACACAAAAAATGATACGTTTGTTTCATTAATTTTGGCCTTGGGTAGCGATGGGACTGTGGGGTGGGGGTGGAGTACATGTTTAAAGTGACACATAAAAACAGCAATTGTCTTAATTTGTGTGCAGCACTCTCTACACAAAAGCCCTAAATATGTTCAAATTAGAGCAAGCTGCTTGATTGTCACTGCAGTCTCATGTCACATTAATGCATGACAAACATTAAACCATACACTTAAATGGCAAT
Source organism: Neotragus pygmaeus (assembly GCA_006410875.1). NCBI lineage: Eukaryota > Metazoa > Chordata > Mammalia > Artiodactyla > Bovidae > Neotragus > Neotragus pygmaeus. Next base: position 12,948 of record SJYV01012014.1, read on the forward strand.
TTATATCATTTAAATGTTTACTGCCAGACTAGCTCATCACTCATTTAAATGTGACTTTCTGACAGCTAATTTCAGTTAATTTTCTCCAATTCACTTAATTAGAACTTTCAATCAGGGAAGGACCTGTACATATCTTTGAGCTTACATCCCTTTTAGTTGTTGTTCAAAATCTGAGTTAATAAGCTGCTGAAAAGCTCTACAATAATAGATGAGCAAGTAATATCTCTGAGTCTACAAAAATGTGTGAATCCATGAAGCAAACTCACAGTAGGTACTGTAAGGAAGAACCTACACTTATTTATGTAAATAATACTCTCGCCAGTTGTTTAAATAAAAAACGTTTAGTTCATATATACACACTATTGAAACGATAAAAAGAAACCCTGCATCTAAGCTAATTAAAAATTAATGATTTTAAAATTGTTTAATAAGATAAAACAGTCAGGAGTCTCCTGAGTGTCGGTGGTGGTGTGATTTCAGACTATAAAATTCCAGAAGGCTCAGCAAATGATGCAGTACAAAATTTCTCAATATTAAAGCTCTAAAAACTAGGGCAATTTTATTTTATGTGTTATCAAACAGAATTGTGAGCCTTTCTAATGTTGATTACTTTTTTACGCACATTCAAAATGGTGAAGTTGGTTAGATTTAGACGCTTAAACCTTTACATCTGACACCACATCAAAATGTTCAGCAAAAATGCTGAAATGACAGGCAGTATGCTCACATTATGTCACAAACGTGCATGCAGAAATGGCCAAAGTGTCAGGATTCGGGCCTCCCCTTACCCTGTTACACTGGCCAATCCGTAAGGAGCTGCCCAGTAATTTATCACATTATTGGCAAAATCTCTTCCAGAGGTTGATACACACGTTACTTTTATGAATAAATTTTAAACATATTTTAAAAAGCTAAAGCAGTCTTTAGCTCTTTCTCACAACAGAGCTTTTAAAGGGAACACACAAGGACAACGACCATGGATATATGGGAATTGTGGTGGATTCGTGTCGATGTATGGCAAACCCAATAGAGTATTGTAAAGTTAAATTTAAAAATAATTAAATTTAAAAAAAAAAATAAAAATCACTTTAGTACAAAGTCAGTTCAGGACTTTAACATTCTTTTGATACCAATGAGCGACAGCTGCCTAACCAATAGTATATGATAATAAACAAATGTAGTTACTGAAGACTTGATAGAAGAGGTGAGGACAAACAGGAGGAAATTATTAAGGGTAAAAAAATACAAATAATTCAAAATGGAAAACCCTGGGAATACATTTTATAACTTCTGTTTTTGAGATTCAAAACCATTAAATTAAAAATTCTTTAATTTCTCTTTCATAAGATTTTTAACGATACTCTTTATAAATACTTGTTTATATATACATTTTGCATCACAAAAAATATAAAAATATGCCAGTGGAATGCTAAGCATCTGAGATTTTTCAAAGCCTTTAAAGACAGACAGTCCTCATTAAGATTGGAGTTAAATACGGTTTGCAGCTAGGGGATAGTAACATTCTTCCCATGCTGCTCTCAAGCCTAACCAATCAACTGTTAGCACTTTCCTAGCAGGCTAGACATCATTTACATCCAATGTGTGCTCTGAGTAAAATTTGTAAAAAAGAAAATCCACTAAAATGTCCAACACAATACAATAATATTCAACTCATCTGAGTTATTATAAAATAAATCAGTAACTAATGTTCAATTGTTAACGTTCAAATAAGACTATGAAAAGACTACTGTATGAAGCCTCACATGAATTGTCAGTCCAATCCAGGGGGACTCATATTAGTCCTGACAAACTGTCTTGGGGCTGATATCTGTTTTTTTAATGAGATCTATTAAGCAGAGTCTAAAACACTTGAGATATGCTAAAAAGTACAGTATACAGATGTCAAATACAAACACTTATTAGTAACTTTCATTTGTTTGGTCCACATGCAGAACATCAACAAATTAAAGGCTTAATATTATAAAGAAAATAGTAAATTATTCATAAATAACTCATTTGTGTAGCCCTGTGTCAGAAATAATTATAACATATATGAATATGTGTCTAACAATAAATCTCACTGAAAGATCACAATCTACGTTTTCCTGAAACTAACCCATTAAGGAAATGAATTATTTATTGCTAAAAAATGTTACACAAAATTATTCTTGTCTCTTATAGTGGAGTCAAATAATACAGTAACTTAGGCAGAAATCATTTGCTTTTTCAAAGAAAGTCTAAGCTATTTGAGAATAAAAATTTTAAAATATAAAGCAATCATATGTTTAGTAGTCTAATCATGCTTTAGAAATATTCTAGCAATTGCCTTTTATTTTCAAAAAATCAAATTTTTTCTAATGCAAAATTTAGGTAAAATCAAGAAAACCAATTTCAATGAACAAAAGAAATTCTCAGATAATTGTTTACCTCATGATCAGGAAACCTTAATTGTGTATTATTTGTGTTTCTCATACTTGTAATTCCCAGATTAATGTTAATATTTACTTATACTTTTGCTAAATCTTCTCATATAATGCAATTTTAGAAAAGTAGCTAAATAAAAGCTACTGGTATCTATAGCATAAATAATTTTTATAAAAATCAAATAAGTGGGTCAAAATTTATTTAAGTATAGAAATAATTATATAACCAGAAGGAAATAGGTTTCTACAGCCCAGGTACACATCTCTGTACCTCTACCTCAATATTTCTAACCCCAGGCTTTGAGAAGGCCTGATTCTGTTCCAATATACAAATGCCATAGCTGTAAGTTTCAAATAAAATAAAAATCACTAACTAACTTTCTTGACTTGATATGCATTTAATTACAAGGTGCATTTAATCATATTTTCATAGTTTAAAGCATAAGAATTAGTTTTGTGACTTTCTGTACAAGTAATTAAGAGTCTTAATTCATTTGAGTGTAGATAGTACTAAGTTTCAAAGAAGTTAATGTTTGGATTGGCAAAAATGTTAATATACAACATTATGAACTTGGAATTTTGAAGTATTTTTCATTTTAAATACATGTAATAAGGCCTTCTTATAACACATGTACACGCACACACACAAACAGATTTAAAATGAACCGGTCTGTTATGTTTGCATGTGCTGGATTTCAAACACTAGTGGTAATGTTTCCTTAACATTGATATATGACCTTTGTAATTTACATTGAAGAAAGCTGTTTTTTTCAGCCTAATTAGAACTGTTTCAAATTTTCCTGTTAAATATATGATATAAAGTCCTTTCAACTTTTTTATTCTAGAGTTTCTTTCCATGTCAACTTTGTTCCAATCAAAATATGCTTTGAATTAAATGATTTTGATTGAATATGTGGATCACATTTCACTTCTAAGATTTAAAGTCCAAAAAGGAAAAGTTTAGCCTGTTCAAACAAAGCAAGAGCAGCCACTTTGCGGAAAGCTATTCACATTTAAGAAGACTGACAAATTGTTTGTGTGCACCATTAGGTCTAGTTTCTGCAATAGTTGCCAGATTTCCTGTCCCTCTAATAAGATACATTAACTCCTTAAATGCTGGCTCTCAATTCATGAAAAATCCAAGTAACTCCAGCAAATTTTTAATTTACCTATAATTTCCTTTTCTGAAATAAACTGAAAAAAATAGATAAGAAAAATTGCTGTTACATCAAATTTTGTGAGAAAGAAAG
>SJYV01012018.1:0-27087 GCA_006410875.1 Neotragus pygmaeus
CTGGTGGGCTACAATCCATGGACTTGAAAAGAGTCAAACACTACTGAGCGACTATTTTTTTTCCATGGATCAGATTAAATATGTTTAGTGACTTATCTGTATTATATTTTATGGAAAAGTTTCACGCATGTCCCTCTTGAGACCATGCTTCCTCTTTCTAATTAATTTTTATTGGAGTATAGTTCATTTATAGCGTTATATTGGTTTCTGCTGTATAGCAAAGTGAATCAGTCATACATATACATATATCCACTATTTTTTAGATTCTTTTCCCATATAGGTCATTACAGAGTATTACGCAGAGTTCCTGGTGCTAAGTTCCCTTGTTAGTTATCTGTTTTATATATAGCAGTGTGTATATGTCAATCCCAGTCTCTCAATTTATCCCCCACTCCTGAGACCATGTTTCCTGATGTGGGGTTTGGAAGATTCCTGCTGACAGTTTTGTTGTTATTCTAGCATCTATTTCAATCCCCAAAAAAAGTTGTAGGTATTCTTTCCTCACCTCCTTACCAGGCTAACTCCTTACATTCTTCGTTTTTGTTTTTTTTTTTTTCAATTTTTTTAACTTTTTGGCCACACCACATGGCATATAGATGCTTAGTTCCCCAACCAGGGATTGAACTTGAGGCCCCTGCACTGGAAGCACAGAGTTTTAACCACTGGACCGCCAGGGAATTCCCCACTATTCAGTTTCAATGCTGCCATTTGAGAGAGGCCTTTTTGGACACCCAAGCCTAATTGTATCATGCTCTTTTATTCCTAATGCTTATCACACATTCAATAATTTTATGTGAATTATGAGTTTATTAAGGTCTGCTGCCCTCCCTGTATTGTAAGTTCTGTGAAGGCAAAAAAAAAGTTTGTGTAGTCCACCCTCCTTGTGGCTTAGAGGTTGGTATCTTTTTTAGCTTAGTATCTCCAGTGTCAACTCAGCCTCGACTTAGTGGCTGGATGGGGGATGCCTGCTGGTGCTATGAGGGAATTGTCATTCCTTCAATGATAACTGGCTCCATCACCTCTCCGTTCTGTGTGCCCAAGATCCAGAAATCCATCAGCTACATTCTCTTACTCTCAACAGGTTCAAGGTCAATAGGAGAGAATGACACATCAATGGATAATTATAAAACAGTGTGGCAAGTGCCTTGGTGAAAACAGGCCCAGGGTGTCACAGGAGTGCTAAGGAGGGACATCTGAACAGCCTAGGTGTGGGGTCAGGAGGTCAGGAAAGCTTCTGGAAGGCGGGGAATGCTGTGCCGAGGCTCAAAGAAAGAAGCCAGGGAGGAGAGGGCGACTGTGCACGTGCCTAAGGGCCAGGGGCAGGAAGCCAGCAGCATGTGCCCCCAAAACCACACTGGGAGGCAGGCAGGCCTGGCTTCACACCCCAGCTCGGCCACGCCCTCTCTGTAACCCGGTGATCTCTTCAGTGCTCTGGGCTTGTCTTCAGAGCTGTAACCATTGGCTCCCTGGGCCACGGTGAGGACTAAAGAGCACAACAGGAACCTCTCTGCCCATGGTGGGTTCATCGCTGGGATGGAGCCCCAGGGGTCCTGGAGCTGGACTGTCCCTGGTCCCCAGCAGCCTCACGTGATCTTGAGCGCCTGCTCAACCCCGTCTTTCTTTTGGGAGCAGAAGGAGGTTCTCTTGCACGTCCTGCAGTACATTCACTACCTGCAGAGCAGCATCAATGTGACCAAGGCCTTGCTCCAACTCCACACCAACCATGGGCATGACAGCCTCGGGGGTAAGTAACCTCAGCCGAGTGCCTGCTATGTCCAGGCTGTAGGGGACACTGAAGTGACCTAAATGGTTCCCATCCTCCCCGGATCTCACAGCCTGACATGGGTCCAAGATGCTGTGACCCCAGAGGAGTGTGTCTTGGGAAGCCTGTGGGGGGAGGGCCCTTAGAGCGGGCCTTCAAGGACAGGGGGCACCATGCCAGACAAACAAGAAACAGTGTGAGCAGGAGCCCGCAGGCACAAGAAGACACAAATGGAAGCTCTGGGGACAGGCGAGCCATCGGGTGTGACTGGAGGGGCCGTGCAGTACCCAGATGACGTGCACAGACTCCAGAGCCAGGTCCAGACTCAGACACGTGTCTCATGACCTAAACTTCTCTGTGCCTCAGTTCCCTCATCTGCAAAATGGACCAGTATGAGTACTTCCTTTATGTTTGTTGTGAGAATTAAATGAGTTAATACACACAAGGAGTGTTGTCACACAGTGCCTGGAACATGCCAGTCGTCCCACATTGTGTGTGCTGGGTGTTGTTGTTACTGGTGTTTGAAATACCCTGGCAAGAAGGGTAGGAGGTGAGGCAGAGATGAAATTCTGAAGGGCCTCGAGAACCTGGCTCGGGAGGGAGATAGAGAGGATGAAAATGACTGAAGGACTGTAAGCCAGAGGAAAACCACCATCAGAGTGGCTGTTTAGGAAGAGGTCCCTGACATCCCGTGTGGGGGTCATTAAGTAAGAAACGAGTCAGGGAGACCAGCGGAGACACTTCTAGGAAGGACCTGGGCAGGAGACCGCAAGCAAATGCAGAACCATGGCTGAGAGTGTGGGCTGAAGTGGGTCAATTTGGGAGATGTTCACAAGGAAGAACTGCAAGGCCTGGGGGAGAGGCCGCGGGCCACCCACCATCTTGAGGAGGTAGGAAGAGGAATTGGTTTGGGAGGGGAAGATGGGTAAGCATTTGGGAAGCATTGAGCCAGTCTTCTGTCTGAGCCGAGGCCCGGAATGGACCTGCAGATACCTGAGTTTTCACCTGTACTTCTGCCACCTGGCTGTGGAACCTCAGACAAATCCGATCTCCTCCGGGGACCTCAGTTTCCACTTTTACAAAATCTATCTGAAGACTGCAGTAGCCTCCCTCCCCCCGTCCAGTGGGAAGCCTTGTCCAGAGGCAGGACTCAGGCTGGACGAGGGTGAGGCCATCTGACCTGCCTCCTTCTCCATCCTCTGCAGGGCTGGGTTGGAACCCTCCTGCAGGCCCCGCAAAGCAGAAACTCTCCACCCCATCCAGTTCCCCCCACTCTCAGAAGTCCCATCTTTGGGGAGCATGCCGGAAACCTCGGAAGAAAAAGCCTACCCGAGCATCAGGTACAAGCCTGCAGTAGAACAGGTAGCAGGAGTCCCACAGGAATGGGGCTCCTCCAGGGTCGTCGCCACTCCAGGGAGGCCGAGTCAGCAATCCTGAGCCTGGACCAGGCTCTAGATTCAGATGTGCCTGTTCAACTCCTGGTGCCCTCCTCTTCCTAGCTCTGAGGCCTGGGGTGGGGGTGGGAGGGTCACTCTCATCCTCTGAGCCTCCGTTTCCTGGTCTGGATATTGGAGTGCCTGCCACAGGGTGGGCCTCAGGATTAGGAGCCCATGTGCACACCTCTCAGCAGTGCTTAAGTGGCGGGGCATGTGGCCAGTGCCCAGCAAATGGAATCTGCTATCAATATTTATCATCCCTCTGTCCTGTCATCCATCCCTGGGCCAGGGCAGCAGGGCGCATGGGTGATGGAAGGACCCCTGTGTGGGAGGCAAGGGTCCCAAGTCCCACCTCAGCCATGCTACTGACTCACTACCTGTCTCTTCCCCTTTTTGAGCCCCATTTTCCATGTCTTTAAAAAGGGAGTTGGGGGACTTCCCTTGTGTTCCAGAGGTTAAGATTCCACTGAGGGCACTGGTTCAATCCCTGGTTGAGGAACTAAGATCCTGCATGCCACATGACCTAGCTTTGTTGGCGGCGGGGGGGAGGAGTTGGACCTAATCAATGATTTCCAGCCCTGGCTGCACATCTGAATCACTGGGATGCTTTCCCTGCCTGTGCCTCACAGCCAGAATGCTGGGCTTCAGTGATCTGGGTAGAACTTGGGCATCAGTAGTTTTCAGAGTTCTCAAAGTGATTCTAACATGTTGGCAGAGGAAGGGGGTATCCGACTAGATGGTCTTTAATTGAGGATCTGGGCTTACCTGAAAAGGACTGAGTGACCCGGCCAGGCAAAGCTTTGAAGCAGGTCATTGGGACCAGAGCAGAATGTCTCCACCCCAACCCCAACCACCTTCTGAAGACAGTCACACCCGCCCTATCTGATGCCATCTCTCTCCTCTCCCAGAACGCCAGACCCGGGCCCAGAACCCTCGTCGCTGTCTGGCCCTGGAGAAGCCTGAGAAGCTGGAGACCCCATCTCCAGACCAGAAAGGAGGAAATGTGCTGGGGACCACCACCCCTCCAAGATGCTGGGACTCCTGCAGTCTCCCAAGGGCTGAGGCATCCTCGTTTCAAGGTGACAGGAAGGGAGGAATACGCCAGCTGACATTGCTGGATGTGGCTGAGAACAGTGTCCACTGTGACATCTCAAGTTGGTCTCTTTCCTCTCCACTAACATAGCCAGTCATTTACACACCACTGATCAGGCACCTCCCAGCGTCCTGGACACAGTCCTAGGAGCTGGGGATTGGACCATGGACAAGAGAGGTGCTGTCTCTTGGCCTCGTTCCCAGTTTCCTTTTCCCTTCAATCTCAGCTGTGGGTGTTAAGGCCAGGGACAGGTTCAGTGTGGCCCTCACGTGAGGGCTGCAGTTCACAGAACTGGGGGCAAGAGCTGGGCCTCCTCCTGAGCCTCCCTTCCCTTGAAGCAGCCAGACAAATGCTCCTGTGAGCCAGCTTCAAAGGTGTGACACCCCCAGCAGACACAGGCATGACTGGAAGGCAAGGCCTCGGGTCATCCTCTTCCTCTGCCCTTTCATTCAGCCCTTCCTCCCAGACCCTATCCTCTGGGCCAGGCCACGGGCATGGTGCTAGTAACTGTCCGGTGATCCCATACGCTCACTTCCTGGGGTCACCCATGAGTGGTGGGTGTTCCAGATTGTCTGCTAATCTTGTGACCTTGGACAAGTTTCTTTAGAGCTCAGTGCCTCCATTTACTGAACTGTAAATGGGTATTGGACTTCCCAGTGGCTCAGACAGTAAAGCGTCTGCCTACAATGCAGGAGACCTGGTTTCAATCCCTGGGTGGGGAAGATCCCCTGGAGAAGGAAATGGCAACCCACTCCAGTATTCTTGCCTGGGAAATCCCATGGACGGAGGAGTCCGGTAGGCTACAGTCCATGGGGTCGCAAAGAGTCGGACACGACTGAGCGACTTCACTTTCACTTTCAAATGGGTATTATAATAACCATATCTTTTGGCAAAGGGGTGCTGAGTAGTATGTAAAATGATTAAAACTGTGCCGGCATGGTAAGTACTATACGCTTGTTTGCTACCATCATCTTCATCATCATTATTGCACTTAAATGTTTTATCTTCTTTAGAGCTTCTAATAGAGATGTAGGATTCCAGAAACCTGAGGGTGATTCAGGGTACCTTGTGGCTCAGATGGCAAAGAATCTACCTGCAATGCAGGAGAGTTTGATCCCTGGATTGGGAAGATCCTCTGGAGGAGGGAATGGCAACCCACTCCAGTATTCCTGCCTGGAGAATTCCATAGACAGAGAAGCCTTGCAGGCTACAGTCCATGGGGTCACAAAGAGTTGGACACAACTGAGCTACTAACACCTTCACTTTCAAACCTAATTTGGAGTCCCCGCCCCCAGCCTGAGGTTTTGGCTGGAGTGGGAGGAGGCAGAAGGCTGTGGGAGACCCCGGCACCTCTCCATCTGTGTCCCTGTGAGCCCTGGCATCTGGACCCATCACAGGAGTGACCATCCCAACTTGCCCCCATAGGCTGCTGTGTCAAATATGATACTAAGGATTCAGGGTCTTATCCTGCTTTTGAGGCCCAGCAAGGGGTCGAGATGATCCATTTTCTCAACAAGACCCAGCTTGGTCCCAGGTAAGGGAAGCTCAGGGGATATGAGTTGGGGAGCTGACATGTTCCAGGGGAATGGCTAAGACCTGGGGAGAAATGGGGTCAGTTTCCACCCTCTGCTGGTATCCGGGGTGACCACCTCTGAGGGCCTAGCTTTGCACCAGGCACTGGGAGCCGAAGGGAAAGCCCTGCTTCCTGTGTGCTGACCAGGGCCGCAGCCCCTCCCTGGCCTCCTGTCCTACCCTTCTAGCCTATCAACACCAGTCACCTGTGTGGCTTTTTTTAACAGAGTCCTTGATCATGTTGGGTTTTGGCTTTAGGCTGCTCCCTCCTATTGGTTAGAGCCCAGATATCTTAATTTGCATTTAAGACCCTCTCTTGCCCCAGCTCATCTTGCCAGCCCCTCCCCATGAATCTTATCCTTACCACTAAATATCCACCACTTTGGAAGGAGCCCCACCCGTGTCCCCCCAGGCTTCTCATCCTTGGTTCCCTTTTCCTGGAAGCCTGTTTCCCTCGTCCACCTAGAAGGAACTTCCCATCCTTCTACCTATCTTTCTAGTTCAGCATGGTTCTGTGTCCTGCCCTGCCCGCCTTCTCTCTTCCTCCTCCAACCCCTGTCACAGCTCTGCTCCCTGTGTCATCAGCTCTGATGACAGCTGACCTCTCGTCACAAGCCCTGAAGCTCCCTAAGGGCAGCTCAACTGACTAAGGTTTCTGCCTCAGGTTCCCCAGGGGCGGGCACAGAGCCATCCCCATCTTACTCCACAGTGGGCAACACTGAGACACCCAGAGGGGAAGGGCTTGCTCTGTGTGCCACAGTATTTCCAGCCAGGGCTCCAGGTCTGCCTCATGAATTCCACCTCTTGCAGGCAGAAGCTGGTGTTCTATGATTCTGGCGAGGAGGTGGGCAAGGATTCCCCAAATGCTGACCCTTGGATTCCCGCCTGGACTGCAGAGGGCAGCCCCCAAGGTGACTGAAGCTCTGTCTCTCCCCCTTGTAGGTGGGTGTGGGGCCTTCTCGGTACCTTCTTCTGAGGATGGCCGGGGAAGCGGGAGAGGGATGGATGTCCACTAGGCATGGACACACAGTACACTTGTTGTCCCCAGCCATCGGTTGCCATGGCGGATGTTGCTAATCAATCCTAACTCTCTTGATCCCAGAAACTACTTCAGAATCTTTCTTAACTCAGAGCTCCAGCTAGCTCATATCGGTCTATTGGATCTAGCACAACGTCATATACATATATATACATATATATGCCATCCCTAACATAATCCTGGGCTTCCCCGGTGGCTCAGTGGGAAAGAACATGCCTGCCAAGCAGGAGAGGTGGGTTCGATCCCTGTGTTGGGAAGATTCCCCTTGAGAAAGAAATGGGCAACTTGTTCCAGTATTCTTGCCTGGAAAATCCCATGGACAGAGGAACCTGGCAGGCTACAGTCCATGGGGTCACAAAGAGCCGGACACAACTTAGCGACCAAACCACCACCACCAACAACATGAATCCAGGCACCGCGCCTCTTGATTTCCTCTTCTAAGCACTCACATTGAGGAACTGAGTCACCTTTCCCCAGTGTGGGGCACCATCTCCTCAAAGCCAGCTGCTGTGTTCTGGGAAAGGGCAACGCCTGACACACCCTCAAGCCTGACATTTCCTTTTCAGAGAGCCCACTGGCCTTGGGGCCTCCCCAGATCACCAACCTGATGGAGACAGACCCCCTGAAGGAGATCCTAGGGCTCAGCCCCTCTCTCTTCAGCTCCCCAGGGAAACTGCTGCCGGAACAGATCTTGGAGGACAGCAATGAATACCTGACCCAAGGTGAGCACCCAGGGCTGGACCTGAGGTTTGGTTCACTGAGAAGGAAAAAACCTGCAGTGATGCCCACCAAGTATGTAGCCCTTTGCTGGGCAGCACTGGATACCCAGGGGTGAATCCTCCCAGGACAAATCCCATCCCATCCCTGGAGCCCACAGCCTGGTGAGGAGTTGCTCTGGGCCAGCCTGGTGTGGAGAAGGCTCCGGGACCCTAGAGTAGGGACCTACTCACTCTGCCCAGGCTGGAGGTCCCCCACAGGAGCTGGACTGTGAGCTGGACTTGGACAGAAGATCCCAAAGCACAAAGCCAGAGAAGGGCACTCCAGCTATGGGGATGGCAGGACAGCATCCTGATGCCCCGAGAGAGGCATTTCTGTCCCAGCCACCCTTCTGGTCTCCCTCTCTGTCCCCAACAGCTCTCTTTGAGGAAATATTGTTAGATTCTGCACCTTCACCTTCTGCCTGCATCCTCGAGGAACCACAGAAGAAGGTAGGTGACTGCCCGCACACCTGTCACACACCCGTCCGTCCTTCCCACCCGCTGATTCACTCATCCGTCCTCTCAACTGTCACCTCCACCCCTCAACTCAGCTGTCTGTCCATCATGCTTCTCCTGGTCCTTCCAGAGATTCACCCTTCCATCTGTGCCCTAACCTATCTGCTGGCCACCAGGAGCCCTGCTCTGTGCTGGGCCCTTGGAATGAACCACCTGTAAAGAATAAAAGCTAAAAGCTGCCAGGTGCCCAGAAAAGACCCCATATAATCTTAGGACTACTCTATGAGGCAGGCTCTCTTGTGAACCCATTTAACCAGGGAGGAAACTGAAAACAGCAGGTGACCCCTGGGATCCTCGGTGCAAAAGAGCCTCCCTGCCAGGCCCCAGAGCTGACCTCCGCAGCACTGTCTGCTCCAGCAGCTCAACCTCCGACTGCAAGAGGCGCAGCCTGGCTCTGGTCCCCAAATGGTTCTTCCATGTGTGGGAAGGTGGCCCCTGCTTCAACGAGTAGCTGATTTCACAGTAGAAACAAAGATAGACAGCCTTAGTGGAGCTCTTGTAAACACTGGCCTGGCTGGGCAGGGGATGTGTGGTGACACCATCGTGGATGAAACCAACGCTCAGAGGAGTTAAAACTTGCCTAGGGAGTGCCAGCTCCCTCACAGGGGAATTGAGAGAGAGAGCCCAGAATAGGAGGCAGAAGCCCCCAGTCCACCTCTTCCCTGACCCGCTGTGGGAACTGGGGAACCTTTGCTTGAACTTCTGAGGTGGTGTCTAGACGAGACTGTTTTGAACCTGAGCTGTTTCTGATGCTCGTGTGACATCCCAGGAAAGCCGCGAGTAGGGGCCATAAAGGGACACCACTGACCCCCTCTGTCCCTCTCCTCCCATCTTTCTTCTTCATGCCCCAGGACATGCCCCCTGAGGTCCCCAAAGACCCCCCTGACTCCCATGACCTGGGCCAGTCCTCGGTCTCAATGGACCACTGCTACCTCTCGCTGAGTGAAAACAGCAAGGTGCCGTCCAGCCCCGGCTCGGAGGACACGGACACAGACTCGGTGTGGAGGCAGCAGGAGGTGAGGGAGACGGACAGCCATCGGCTGGGTCAGTCCAGGCCTCCTGCCCGCCCTCACCTACGCCTCCTCACCTCTCTGTGCCCCCGGCCAGGACGCTCAGGCTGACCTCGAGGGCCTGCAGTCCTCCAGCGAAGACGGGGACTACACGTGGACCCCTACCCGGCGGGTCTCGCCCCTGCCCATGGCCAGGAGGAAGGCCAGGAAGGGCCGGGCCAGCCAGCGTCCCTCCAGGTCCAAGGAGAGCAAGAAAGCCCCTGGCACTCCCCAGATGAAGAAGAAGTGTGTCAACGGCTTCATCATGTTCTGCAGGATGAACCGGAAGCAGTACATCCGGTGGGTGGGCGTCCTCTTCGACCCTGACAGGGGTCCTGCCTCACTGTCCATCCACTCCCAGGGCTAGGCCGCCCTCTGCTGCTGACGCGCTCGCCCACCACGCTCATCAGCCACGCTCGCCCCCGCCTCCCCTGGCCCCATGCGTTGTAGGCAGTGAAACTCGCCTCAGACTTATGAAAAAAAGGAATTGGCTAATATTAACTTATATAATTGATATAACTGATTAGTATAATTAATTAATTACCATAATCTGAAAAAAGAGGCTCCACCTTTAGCCGTGGCTGGTCCTAGGACTCCCGTGATGCTCTTGGATCTTCACCCCCTTCTGGACTCCGCGTTCCTCCCTCCTGGGCCGGGTCGGGAGCAGGCTCACCCCTCCCTAGGAGCTTCAGGCTCATGTCCTGTCTCCTACCCCAGCAACCCTGTGGGAAGACAGCTCCTCATTTCTAAGGTTTCAAGCAGAAGTTCTTGGAGCTGAACTTGATGGGATCTGTCAAGCGCCCAACCCTGAACAATCACTGCCAGCCTGCAGCCGGGGGTAGGGGAGGGGTGGGGGAGGCCCCTCACGCCTCAGCGGGGAAGAGCTGGTGCTCCTGAGCTGCAGATGCAGACCCTGGGACACCGGGTGGCCCCTCTCCAGCCACCCTTTAGTCCAGCTCCGTCCTCTGTCACCTCCATTCCAGGGAAGCCTTTCAGGCAACATGAGATCTGGGCTCTCAGATGGGAAAGTCGAGGCTCTGGGAGGGCCAGGGCCCCTTGTGTGGTTGCCCTTTGCCCAAGCCAGGCAGGGCTGCAGACACCTCACCTCCCCGCTCCTGCCACAGAGCCTGCCCTGGGACCGCATCCACGGCCGCCACCAAGGAGCTGGCCCAACTCTGGCGGGTGATGACCCTGCAGGAGCGAAAACCATACTGGTGAGAAGCCCCTGCCCAGAGGCATGGGTGGTGGACGCTAGGGCCCTCGCTGCTCCCCTGAAAATCATCAGAGCCTTGAGCTTCGTGTTGTTGGAAACAGGGTGGGAGTCTCCTCAGGTGGGAGATCTGGGTGTCTCCAAAGTTTACAGAAGAGCTGGGGGACAGAAGCAGAGGGGTGCTCTACGCCTGCCTGGAACTTAGAAGGGCAAATAGCTGAATTCTCGATTTGGACCCCCTTGGCCCTAAACTTCCTTTGTGCTCTCTGCTTCAGGGAGTTTCTCAGAGCAGGAAACTGAGTCTTAACTCCCTGTCGCTTGGCGTCCTCCTCTCCCTGTCTCAACGCCCCGTCCCTCCTGAAACCCCTCTTCTCCACCAACTTCAGAAAAACAAGTGCATGCACAGATCTTAACAGGTCTCCAAGGAGCTAGCGCTTTCCTGGTGGAGCTGAATAAAGCCCTGGCCATCCCCAGCCCAGGCCCTGGTCACTACTGAGCCCAGAGCACCAGGGGTTGGAGGAGGTGAGACGGAGGAAACTCACCCATCCTGCCACCTCTCCCCCAGCACCAAGGCGCGCAGGTTCAGTCGTCAGCACAACCGGATCGTGAAGCAGGACAGCTCCAGCAGCGAGGACGAGAACTGGGAGACCCCCAAACCCTTCTACCAGCTGCTGGCCGAGAAGGCCCGAGGCTCCCCAGACCCAGGCTCTCTGGAGTCTCAGCAAGGGTGAGGGTGCTTCGCCCTCCCTCAGGCCCTGCTGTTGTTGAAACCAGGAGCCTGTGATGGTTTCCTGGGCCTCACCCCCGCTGGTGCAGGTCCCCCAGGTTGGCAGGTGGTTATTTATTGATCCCAATGCTTTGTGTTTGCCTTGTATGGGGCAGTCTGAACTTCTGCCCCGAGGTTGGCAAGCCTCTCACAGTCCCCTTCTACTCTGGGCGGGAAATCAGAGAAGCTACAGAGGGTGGAAGGAGCCCCCTCCCACCTGAATGAAATGCAGGGAGGTGAAGGTTCCCTCGCCTGTCCACTGCCCAGCCCAGAATCCAATGCTTTCCACTCTGTTCAATCTCACCTCACTTTCCTCCTCCTACCCTATTCTATTTATAGATTATTTATTGTTTTCAATGAAATAAAACTTTGTTACCAGCAAGAGACAAGGCCAGCTGCCCTGGGCCCTCTTCCTCAGCTCTCTTCTCTGCAGACAGCTCCTCCAATCTGACCTTCAGGCCTGTCCCCGCTCAGGGAGCATGGATCACAAAGCCAGAAACTCAAGGTGTGCTCTCTGTACTTTAGCTTTTCCTTGGGCAAGTTGTTGGAAGGTAACCCACACCCCCGGAAGGTTCTAGTTGTCTGTTTATTTTAATGGAAATGAAGGCATAACACGTCCTAGAAAAATAAAGATTTAGGATACAAACTAGACATAGGGGTCAGGGTTGCCCCGGTGGCCGGGGATCTTTGGTCTGGGGCTGGACAAGGTACCGGGGGTTCTAGTCCAGGAGGTGCTAACCGAGGACCCCGGCCCACACCCCCCACACCTGTAGGCAGGAAGGGCCCAGCTGGGAGGGTCCATGAGTCTCTAGGCACAGGACTGCCCGTCCTCCACCCTGGATTCCAAGCAGTTCTGAGAACACTGGACATCAGTGGAGCTATTAATAGTGTTTCAGGGAGTGATAGGGAGAGGGCTGGGGGTAGGGGGCAGGGGAAATTCNGCTGGGAGGGTCCATGAGTCTCTAGGCACAGGACTGCCCGTCCTCCACCCTGGATTCCAAGCAGTTCTGAGAACACTGGACATCAGTGGAGCTATTAATAGTGTTTCAGGGAGTGATAGGGAGAGGGCTGGGGGTAGGGGGCAGGGGAAATTCAGCTGTTAGGCAGGGCTTTCAGCTCACAGCTAGTACCAGGTCGAGGTGGGGCAGAGCCCCCAAATCAGGACCCCCAAATCTCCCCATATAGATCAAGGAGAGGGCTGTAACAGAGGCAGCATCCTGTCCGAGGAGTGGACCTCCAGGGCACGGAGAGGTTGAGCACCCGGCCAGGGAAGGTGTAGTGTGTGTGGGTAGACGGCAGCTGCTGTGTTTATGAGAGGGTCCCTCCTCCCGGCCTGGATTTCGAGCACCATTGTCAGGGGAGGCCTGGGGGCTGGCGGGTCACAGTTCCAAGGGCTCTTCTACAGGCACTGACTGTAGCTGCGTCAGGACCTTGGTCTCGGCTTCCAGCCCCTCGTCCACCTCGCCCCCAGCAGTGGCCCCCAGGAGCAGCCCCTCGGGGTCAGGGTCTGGCAGCCTCAGCACGGTGTGGGGGGCCTGTGTTCCCAGCCCCTTCTCTTCCTCTAGCAGCCCCTCAGTGCTGGCACTCAGTTCCAGCCCGGCTGGCCAGATGGGCACGGCTGCAGGCGACAGCAGCAGTCCCTCAGGTGGGGGCGCTGGGAAACCAGGCAGAAGGCCAGAGGAGTCTGGGGAGAAGGGCAGGCTCGGGGCAGGGGTGGTGGGGGTGGGGGGCGGCTGGGGTGGCTGCTGCGCAGGAAGCGCGCCTAAGGCATGGGCCTCTGGAAGAGCGGGGCTGGTGGCCACNGCCTCAGGCCGCGCTTTTTGCCTCCCCCCGCGTGTGCCTCTGGCTCAGGGCCTCAGTTTCCCCATCGGGACAACGGAGAAGGTAACGGGCCGTCCGGGAGGGCTAAGGGCGCGAAGCCACCTCTGCCCCGAGACTAAGCTTCTGCACACCGCCGTCCCCAAGGTCCTCCTAAGGCCCCCCTCACTCCCCATCTCGGCCCACGCTCCACCCCTCGGAATTCCCGGCTCCGCAGGGGGGCGGATCTGGTTGGGAGAAGGGGCGGGGGAAACGGGCTGGAAAGTTTGCAGCAAGTTTTCTCGAGCCTAAGTCTGAGGAACGGATGAGCGTGGCCCGCGCAGGCGCAGTGGTACTAGGATGGCTGCGCTAGTTGCCAGTCCAGCCCGCCTCTTCAACGCTGTCGAATGGCACAGCTGGGCCACAGCTGGACGATGGGTGGTGCCTCCGAGGAACCCGTTCGTCTTCTCCTATTGGCCGGGTGCCTAGGCCACGCCCCTCAGCCCTACCCCCACCCGATTCGTCTGCTTCGCCTCCCGCTAGCTTCCTGCCAGGCCATTGGCCGCCTCCGCTCGCCTTCCGATTGGCCCGCTGAGCAGCCTCTTGCCCTCGACTCAAGCTGCAGACCCCAAGGAATTTCAGAATTTGGGGCAGACGGAAGGGCCTTTTATTCGCGAGGATCGGGGGTGGGGGTCCTAGGTGGGGAAAGACAATAAATATCGAGGAATGTCGGGGTCTCAGTGCATCCAAAACGTGGATTAGGGTGCTGGGGTCCTGGAGCCTGTCGGCGGGTCAGAGGAAAGGTCAATAAATACCCAAACTGCCGAGGCGGACGGAGCCGGTGGGCTCCGAGAGCAGCGCACGTGAGAAGGAGGGCGCGAGAATCCCGGAAAAAGCGGGGCTGTCAAAAACAAAGATTCCCAAGAAAGCAGGTGGAGCTCGCGCTAGACTTTAGCTGCGGAAAGAGAGCCTTCCTGAGGGGGCGGGGCCTCGTGCACAAGGAGGATTTGTGGTTTGCGAGCCCATGTGGGTGGGGGTGCCTGGAAGGTGATAAACAGATGAGCCCTGGCCCTGCTGCCTTCTCTAGGTCGCAGCTTGCCCATCCAGGTCGGGGGCCTCAGTTAGGCAGGCGGAAGAGCTCTGCGATCCCCCCAGCAGCAGCAGCATTCCCCGCTACAAGCCTCCCTGGAGCTGCTGCCCCGGCTTCTCCCTCCCCGGCCGCCAGGGGGCGGGCCAGGATCACGGGGCTGAAGCTGGGGCGGAGACCCACGCTTGGAGTGCTGTGAACTGGGAGGCTATGGGAGGGGCTTCTGGGCCCTGCTTCGGTCACCCAACCCTCCAGCGGAGCCCGAGTGTAGGACAGGCTCGGGTTCTAGGGTTCAGGCGGAGAAGGCGGCTCCCGGGCGGGGTCAGACTGCGGTGAGATGGCCGGCGCAGGCCACCAACCCAATGCAGCCCAGGGCGGCGGCAACAGCCAGAGTAGCGGCGAACAGGAGCAAGGAACGCGCCTCCGATAGGTCAGGCCTAGGGACCTGCAGAGAGAGAGCGAGGGTCAGCACCCAGCGACACGAGCCTCTGATTGGCTCCCGGGACTTGCCCCGCCTACGCCTAAGAGGGTCCACAACTCTGGCATCCGCCCCGCCCCCCTCACAGGGCGGGTAGCTCTGGTTGGCCGGCTCGCAAACCTAAGTCTTGTCCGAACTCATTCTTGGCTGTTTCCTAAAGACCTGTGTTGATTGGCTGCCCGAGAATCCTCCCTCCCCACCGCTGGCCCAGCCCCGCAGAGGCGCTGCTAAGCAGAGGCGACTTCGGGTGTGTGGAGCTGGGCGGGGCGCGCGGCGGGCGGGCGTGAGCAGCCGGACGTACCCTGGCAGGGAGCAGCAGGTGGCGGCGGTGCATGGGGCCTGGCCCCAACAGCGGGCATTGGCCCAGAGCCACGGCCGGGGGGCCATCTAGCTGGAGAGAGAAGGGACAGGTGACCCGATCTGAGCCCAGCTCGGCCCGGCCGCCCTCGGCGGGGGGCGAGAGACAGCGAGGGGAGTCGAGGTCGGAGAGGTTATCTAGGGAGACCCCAATGCGATATCCCGAATGGGGATATGGTGGAAAGCCTAAACGAGGGAGATCTCGTGGGGGTGTAGGGTGAATGGAGAATATCTACTGACTGCAACCACAGAGGGGAGCCCTCAATCTGGACGAGGGTACGGGGTGGCAGAGACAGAGGCAGCAAAGAGGGGCAGCAGGCTTGTCGCAGGGGAAAAAGAGGGGTCTTACATGGGAAGGTGGATCCGTAGCCCGGGGACTGGGGACCCCCGTGACAGCTGGAAGGAGAAGAGAGAGGCGTAGGGCGGTGGCGCGGCGTGCCCCAGCCTGGCCCCTCGCCCTCCCCCAGGTGTGTACACCTGCAGCGGGCCCACCTCCCCCGGGCACCTCAGGGAAGGGGGCGGGTGAGGGACTCGCCTGCAGCTCCCCCAGCCTGAAGCAACTCCATCCTCTCCTGCAGCTGCCGGACGTGCGCCTCCAGGTCGCGGTTCCGAGCCTGGGCCTCGCGGAGTTGACTGCAGGGAGGTGAGGACCGTGAGCCCTTGAGGCTCTGACTTGAGATGCTGCTAAAGGTGGTGACTGCCCCCGGGCCCCGGCCCCGACCTGGCGAAGTTCTGGTTAGCCTTATGGATGGCCGCTAGCTCCTGGCTCAGGCTCTGCCTGGTCAGCACCTCCTCCTCCAGGGCCTCCTGGAGCTCCCGCAGCGTCACCTCCGGCTCTGCCACCGCCTCCGGAATGGTCTCCGGAGCTGCCCCTTCAGCCTGGGTATGGAAACGGGGCTTTGGGCGGCCTGAGGCCTGGGGAGCATTCAAGGCAGGACTGGGATCCTCCCTCGACCTCTATTCCTGCACCCCCTAGATCCTTCTGTAATCTCCACAGCTCCACAATGATCCAGACAACCTCCCTTGAAGGGCTAATGCCAGCCCAGTTCTACTCATCTCCAGCCTTTACTCTGGTCTCCTCCCATCTACCATCCACACCAAAACCAAAGGGATGTTCTCTAACACTGCTCAACTTGACCAGGTCCCTCCTCTGCTCAGATTTTCTCCAGCCCCTCAGAGCCCTCAGGAGGAGGCACACCACACTGAAAGGCCCTGTCTGGTGTGCCTGGGCTGGCCTCAGCCACCCCACTCATTCTTCACCGGCCTTTCTCCTGGAACAGCGCAGCCGTACTACCCTCCTTTCACATTTAAGAGCAAATCAGCTGGTTCCCACCTCAGAGCCCTTACTCTTAAGGTTCTCTTTGCTTTTCCTCCCATGGATGGTCCTCCTCCTTCTCCAGGGCTTCCCCTCCCTTGAGAGTCCCCCTCCATGCATTAGAAATTAGAACTCAGTGACCTGTTCTAATTTCTTTGTGAGGGTCACATCTGACTGAAGTAGCCTTGTCTCTACTTGGTCTTCCATCCCTTTCTATGGAGGAAGTTCCCAGGAGGTCCAGCACTCCATGGCACATGGTATCCCTGAAGGCCTCCCCTTCTTGTCCCTCACTGACTCTCCTCCAGGGACTCACCGTTTCCTCTGGTGGGGGCACTGTGGGTTCCAGGCTGGGCTCTTGCAATGGCTCAGGCAATGGCTCGGCCTCCAGTTCCATGGGCGTGGAGCCCAGGATCTCATCATCCCTGGGGAGAGGAGGCGGCTGAGGGGTGGGAGGATGAACTGGCCTCACCCCAGAGGCTGCTAATCCCCTGGGTTTAGAGCCAGGACACCCTAGCCTGTGCCCTGGGGCAGCCAGACCTGAAGTCTCCAAGGTTTAAGGAGGGAGAGAGGCAGAGTGAAGGGGACAAATTGCCAGACTGGGGTGGGGGGAGGGGAACAGGTCCTTCTCTTGTTAAGAAAAGGCCAGCCCCTGGCATGGCCTCAGGCCCCTGGAAGCTGAGCTTCCCTTCTTTGGGAACCTGGAGTCAAGACACCCATGTTCTAAGATCTTCCCTTCCCCTCCATGTCCCCTTCTCAGGCCCCTCTCCTTAGGGACTAAGGAAGTGACGGGCACACTGCCCAGCTCTGGCAACCTCCAAAGAGGTTGTTTTCAGATTGGGTGTGAGATCCCAAGACTGACAGTAGAGAGCAGCCTACCACCTCAGACCCAGGTGCTGGGAGGAAGACAAATCCTCCCAAGGAATATGAAATTGCAATAAAAGTGATGTTCCCTCCAACCCAGCAGTCCCTCTTAACGGAACTGGGCCTCAAGGACCCAATGACCCTGGACAAGGATAAGGACCTTTGCCAAGACCAATTTATGGCTGTTCATCCAGCTTAGGTCAGGACAGAGAGGCTGGTTGACTAAGTCCTGCTGGTCCAGTGGAGAGAGCACTCCCCAGCAGGTCAGGATTGTGTGGTAGTTTGTTCGTGATAAGAAATGGCATTTGCAGTACATTGTCCAATAGCAGAACAGGTTAGAATACAACATGTCCCCACAGTTGTTAAGGAGGTGTGTGTGTATGAGCCAGGGACCGCCACTGCTGGTGGGCTTCGTATTTTCTGATATACTTGTGATAGGCAAATATATTATTTGCAGAATCAATGTTTTAAAAAGGCTTTGTGGTTATGTAATTCAATGAGTCTGTGTTCTTTTTAAGACTGACTTAACAATTCTAAACTCCTTATTTTCTAAGACTGTGAGGTCCCACGACTGTACACTAGACATGGAAAAGTGGAAAGTGAGAAGATTCTGCAAGGCCAAGTCTGTGACTCTGAGGTTTTACAACTGAATCTAAATTTCAGAGTTCTCATGGTCTGAGAATTTAAGGTTGCAACTCTGGGCTCCTAAAAGTCCTTATTTCCCAAGACGATAAGGTTCCAAGACTGACCCTGCAAGTCTCCTGGGCGCCATCAGGGCAGCATGTGATAACCTGGAGTAGCCCCCGAGGGCCTCTTGGGGGGGCCTTTCTGCTCCCCCCCATCCACTCCTCTCCAGCTGCAAAGGGGCCATGCTTACCTGAGGGCCATGCAGGAGTAGGAGTAGCCCACGAAAGGCAGGTGGACGCCCAGCGGCATGCCTTCCTGCATGTCTGACAGCGTCTCCTAGGCGAGAGAAACACAGATGTGAGGTGAGCAGCAGCTGTCAGGGCTGGCCCCTCACTCATTCCCAGTGTTGGCTTAAGTTCCCACCACCCCCCACCCCAGCCCGGGGTCTATCTAAAGTGGACTCCACATCATTTTATTACATCCTGCTGCTTCCTTCAGGGCACTTGCCACAGTAAAGGTATATCTTCTCCTACTAAGTAGAGGAGGGCAGGGGCCTGGTCCATGAGTGTCCCCAGCACAAGGGCAGTCAGACAGAGCAAGCCTGGGGGAGCTTGTACCATCAGCTGAAGGAGAGAAGGCCTAAGGGAGGGTGGGAGGTTCCTCTTGGTACTTTCTCACCTCTCATCCTTCCAGGTCATGTAGCCCCCTCCTCCAGGAAGCCCTCCAGGACCTTTCATGCTGCATCAGGAGGCGCGCCCCCTGCACCTCCCCTCCCGTCTCAGCCCTGATCTCTCTGGGGCGTCACTGTCAGGGACAAGTCTGGGTCTCCCACTGGATGTGAGTCTAGATCACTGCTGGCTTCCCAGTACTCGGCCCCCACAGAGCAGGGGTTCTGGGGAAGCAGTGATTTCAGGACCCCAAGAGGAGGGTACTCTCCTAACCTCGGTGTTATGGCGGAGGTATGAGGGGTACCTTCTGCAGAGCTGGGGTCGCAGGTACCTACCCCGCCCCCGCTCACCATGGCAGTGAGCCCGTCCTCCACCATATCGAAGTTGCACGTGTCTNAAATATATTATTTGCAGAATCAATGTTTTAAAAAGGCTTTGTGGTTATGTAATTCAATGAGTCTGTGTTCTTTTTAAGACTGACTTAACAATTCTAAACTCCTTATTTTCTAAGACTGTGAGGTCCCACGACTGTACACTAGACATGGAAAAGTGGAAAGTGAGAAGATTCTGCAAGGCCAAGTCTGTGACTCTGAGGTTTTACAACTGAATCTAAATTTCAGAGTTCTCATGGTCTGAGAATTTAAGGTTGCAACTCTGGGCTCCTAAAAGTCCTTATTTCCCAAGACGATAAGGTTCCAAGACTGACCCTGCAAGTCTCCTGGGCGCCATCAGGGCAGCATGTGATAACCTGGAGTAGCCCCCGAGGGCCTCTTGGGGGGGCCTTTCTGCTCCCCCCCATCCACTCCTCTCCAGCTGCAAAGGGGCCATGCTTACCTGAGGGCCATGCAGGAGTAGGAGTAGCCCACGAAAGGCAGGTGGACGCCCAGCGGCATGCCTTCCTGCATGTCTGACAGCGTCTCCTAGGCGAGAGAAACACAGATGTGAGGTGAGCAGCAGCTGTCAGGGCTGGCCCCTCACTCATTCCCAGTGTTGGCTTAAGTTCCCACCACCCCCCACCCCAGCCCGGGGTCTATCTAAAGTGGACTCCACATCATTTTATTACATCCTGCTGCTTCCTTCAGGGCACTTGCCACAGTAAAGGTATATCTTCTCCTACTAAGTAGAGGAGGGCAGGGGCCTGGTCCATGAGTGTCCCCAGCACAAGGGCAGTCAGACAGAGCAAGCCTGGGGGAGCTTGTACCATCAGCTGAAGGAGAGAAGGCCTAAGGGAGGGTGGGAGGTTCCTCTTGGTACTTTCTCACCTCTCATCCTTCCAGGTCATGTAGCCCCCTCCTCCAGGAAGCCCTCCAGGACCTTTCATGCTGCATCAGGAGGCGCGCCCCCTGCACCTCCCCTCCCGTCTCAGCCCTGATCTCTCTGGGGCGTCACTGTCAGGGACAAGTCTGGGTCTCCCACTGGATGTGAGTCTAGATCACTGCTGGCTTCCCAGTACTCGGCCCCCACAGAGCAGGGGTTCTGGGGAAGCAGTGATTTCAGGACCCCAAGAGGAGGGTACTCTCCTAACCTCGGTGTTATGGCGGAGGTATGAGGGGTACCTTCTGCAGAGCTGGGGTCGCAGGTACCTACCCCGCCCCCGCTCACCATGGCAGTGAGCCCGTCCTCCACCATATCGAAGTTGCACGTGTCTGTGGCACCCTCGAAATCTGGCGTGAAAGGGGGAACGCTGTCTCGGAGGCTGTCCCATTCAAGGCCAAAGAAGAAAGGATGCTTCCGGAAATCCCCTGCTCCGTTCCGGCCCAGGCGCACCTCCGGAGGACACAGCAGCTGCTGGATGAGGTCTCGAGCCTCCTCGGGGACTCCTGCGTCGGCCAGCGGGAGAGAGAGGTGCTCCTGCTCAGAAGGGGCGGGGAAGAGGGGATGTTACCTGGGAGCCTTCGCGGAGAGGTCACGGGCGCCCCGGGCGGTGCTCACCCTGTAGTGCACGATCTTGCCGTAGGTCTCGGCGGTGGAGTCGGCGTAGAAGGGCGTCTGCCCGTAGAACATTTCATAGGCGAACACGCCCAGCGCCCACCAGTCACACTCGGGCCCGTAGCTGCCAGTCCCCGGCCCGCCGCCCACTGCCTGCAGGATCTCGGGAGACAAGTAGTCCGGGGTGCCCACAGCCACCAACGACCGCACCTGAGCCAAGAGGACCACATCTGAGCTTGGCCCCGCCCCTCCTATCTCTGACTCCGCCTCCTCCTAACCTCGACCCTGCAGCTTAGTCACTCCTTCTGCCTGTTCTAACACCGAGCCCCCACAAGCAGGCTTAGTCCTGGGTCTCCTCTTTCCCCTCCATATCTGGTCCTGCCCTCACGCTGGCTCGGCCTGCACGCCTCAGGCCCGCCCCACACCCTGCACCTCCGGTTCCGTCCTCCACCCCGACCCCACCCCCTGTTGGTCGCCGGAGCTGCCCCAGGACCGACGCAGGGCTCACCGTTCCATCCGCCCGCAACTTGAGGCAGGAGCCGAAGTCGGCCAAGCGGATGTGGCCGCAGCGGTCCAGCAGGATGTTGTCCGGTTTGATGTCCCTGCGCGGAGGGAAGAAGGAAGGGGAGGGGGTTACGCGAAACTCTCTCCCGTCGTCTCCCCAGGCCCCGCCCTCTTAAGGGTCACAGCTCTCAGATTCCCGCGCCCCCGGACCCGGCAGCGCCCACCTGTGCACGTAGCCCAGCCGGTGCACCGAGTCTATGGCCATGACAATCTCGGCCAGGTAGAAGCGCGCCATCTCGGCCGGGATCCGCTCCCCAAACTTGCTCAGCAGCGTTAGCAGGTCCCCGCCCACGTAGTACTCCATGACAAGGTACTGGGAGGGGGAGTGTTCTGGGAGTCGGTACCTCGACTGGGCACCGATCTATGACATCCCAGGACAAAGACTCCCAGAGACGCCCCATCCCTGGGCAGAGACCCCGCAGGCGCAGCCACAAGAGATTTCCTAGGCCAAAACAGACACCCCCCACCCGCAATCCTCGTTCCTCCAGAATGTCACTAGACAGAAATTCACTCCCCACCAAGAGAGTCAGGGAGAAAGAGAACCCAAAGACCTTCCCCGATGTCCAGAGTATGGAGCCCACAGTCGTCCGGCCTGGGGCTCACCAGGTAGTTCTCGTCCTGGAAGGCGAAGTGCAGCTGCGTGATCCAGCGCTGGTCCCCGTTCACCAACACGTCCCTCTCTTCACGGAAGCACGACACCTGCGGGACACCCTGAGCTGAAGCGGGCCGGAGAAGGGGGCGACGCAAGGGGGGGATCCTCAGTACCCTGCCCACCCAGTCCGGCCCTCACCTCGCCTCTCTTCAGCATGTCCCACTTATTCATGATCTTCATAGCGTACACCTGGCCCGTCTGCTTCATCTTCACCACCGCCACCTGAAGGCCCAAACAGGGTAACGGGGCGGAGGAGGAGACACTCGGACCAGCGGGGATAGGACTCCGCCCATAACCCAGCCCAGACATGGCCCCGCCCCCACAAGCCACGCCCATTGCCCGCAAGCCCCGCCTTAGGCTCTAAACCCAGTCATTCATCACTTTCTCAGGCCTATCTCGGAACTCCTACGTCCCCCGCCCACTGTAGGAAAAGGCAGGTTCCAGCCCCACTGAGCTGCCTCGGCTGCTCCAGGCTCACCTCGCTGAACGCCCCGCGTCCGATCACCTTCAAAATCTCGAAGTCATCCCTCTGCAGTCGGACCTCCTTAAGCCTCGCCGCGATGGGCTCCACTGGAGGCGTGGAGGAAACCAGAATCACAGGGACTGACATTGGAGACGAGGCAGTCCCGCCCTCGGTCCCCTGTCCTTGCCTCTCCCCTTAGGGCTGTCTGCCTCCGTCTTCACATAAACGTTTTGTGAGGTTTTGGGGGCCCTAAACTGCCCTCCTATGGAGAGAGGTGTGATGTCTGCAAACCCCTTTCTGGGACAGAACATTAAGCGAGAGGGCTCTCCGGGGTGCAGGATGAACGGGTTGAGGTAACAAGCCTGCTGAAAGGAGTCTGTGATGAACAGAGAGAGGAGAGAAGAAACAGGCCCAGTTCACAGAGCTCCTGAGGCGTCAGTCCCTACTCCCAGTGACCTGGCCCACCACCAGGGCGCTCTCTCATTCAGTCTGTCTTGCATTATGGCCCAGAGCCTGCAATTTAATCCAGCACCTCAGGCTCAGATACAGGTGGCTTGTGGCCCACACTTTGGGAAATCCCGAGTTTAGGGTTGGGGCCAGAAGGAACAGGAGAGGGAGATGAAGCCAGCGTGGATCTACAGCCTGGGCACCAGTGCTGCAGATGCGGTCAAATGCGTGCTGTGTTCTCAACTCCAGGAGGAGGTTTTACTATCACTCCTTATCTACAGATGGGGAACCAAGACCCAGGACAGGTGAAATCCTCTGCCCAAGGTCCTAGAGCCAGCAATGTGGCAGAGCGCAGTTTGGGAGAGACAGGGCAGAGGGTGGAGGCAGGAGACTCAGAGGCAGGGGTCAGGGAAGCCTGAAGAAGCTGGGAGCCTCCGAGGCAGGAAGAAGAGGGAGATGGGTACAGCTGAGGATGAGAAAGATACTGTGGATTACGGACAGGGTTTGGGGTTCGGGGAGAGTGGGCCGGCTGGGAAGCAGCAGCCAGGGCCCAGGATGGGGGAGGGTGGAGATAGCCAAGACATTGAGCCCTTTTAAGGCAGCGGGAACCCAGGCCCCCTCCCCCGCCCCAGCAGCCTGGCAGGGGAGGGGCCCCAGGATGCTGCCCGGGCCACAAAAGGAGCGCTCCTTACAGGAGTGCTGATTCCTGTCCCCGCCTCAGGTCTC
This sequence comes from Neotragus pygmaeus, assembly GCA_006410875.1. Classification (NCBI taxonomy): domain Eukaryota; kingdom Metazoa; phylum Chordata; class Mammalia; order Artiodactyla; family Bovidae; genus Neotragus; species Neotragus pygmaeus. The sequence goes on from SJYV01012018.1 coordinate 23,173, forward strand.
AGTTTATCCTGCAGCAGCTGAAGGGGGCTGAGAGAGTTACTAAGGGCTGGGGAGAAGGTTCTCCCAAGAGGCCAAGCGGTCAAGCACTTGGCCTCCACCTTCCCGTCTGCAAAGTGGGAAGGAGAGAAGCAGGGCCTGGGTCAGAAAGAGATGGACACGAGAGGGAGCAGAAGGCAGAGAGAGAGGACACAGGGATAGGGACAGGGACACCCAGGGGCCCCAGGACCAGGAGCAGGCTACTGAGGGCCAGAATGGCAGATGCCAGAGAGACAGAAACCTGAGTGCCCCAGAGCCCTGGCCAGGAAGGGCCGAGGGCAGACAAGCAGGAGGCTGAGGCTCACCCATCTTCCCTGTGGGCCTGTATCCAGGGGAACACTCAGCCAGAAGGGACTTTGGGGGGGGGCATGCAGCATGGAACCTGCAGAGAAAGTGGGCCCTCCCAGAAGAACTCTGGTTGTTCCTCCTCCAACCAGAGGGTGCTGGGTGATGCCTCTCTGCAGAGCTGGTTCTCCCTGGGGCCTGAGTCACCGCGCCCTCCCAGAGCCTGGGCACCTGTTGGGGCAGCTGGTGAGGCTGGCGCCGAACACCTGCCTGTCGGCCGCACCCCTGGCAGCTGCCCTGTTCTGTCTCTCCCGCTCCCCCTGCACTCTGGCAGGGTGGAGGGCCATGGAGCCCATTTTGGTGGTGGTGGTGGTGGTGGTGAGTTCCCCAGGAGACAGGGCTCCCCAGCAGGTCCCTAGGCCTAGACTCGGGGAGGGGGTACAGGGGGAACCACAAGAGGCAGCACCCGGCCCAGCTGACCATGGCTCCCAAGTCTTGGCTCTGAGTCATGGCTACCCGGGCCTCTGCTGACCCCGCTCTGCCCTGCCCAGTGGGGCACAGGGGGAGGCACACATCGCTCCAAGTACTGGGCTCCTGAATGGGAAGCTCGCCCCATGTCCACCCTGCCCCCAGCAACCAGCCCAGACCCACCTCCTCCCTCTGCCCTGCCCCCACCCCCAAACCTGGGCCGGGGGTGGGGGGTTGAGGGGGGGAAGCCCCTGCAGAAAGGTGAGCACTCACCCCACTCCAAGAAGTCGGCCACATACTTGTCCTGGGCCAGGTCGGAGGCGCCCAGCTCCTGGTGGACGCCCAGGAGAAGGTCGAGCAGGGGCTCCAGCCCCAGGAAGCCAGGGTCCAGCACCAGCTGCTGGAGCCGCCTCAGCCGCACCTCGGCTGACATGTCGGGCAGGCAGCACCATGGCCCCCTCCCCGGGCCCGGGGCTCAGGGTCTTCCCGTCATGGGGCCTAAAGGGCCCTGTGGGGGCCCCGGCCGCATGTCTGCCTGTCCCCTNGCAGTGCCTGGTCACCGGTTTGGCTGATTTCCTGGTGCTCCCCTTTCTGCAGTTCTAACCCTTTGCTCTTTCTCTCCCCCAACAGAGTGCCAAGCAGCTCATCAGAAGGTCAGTGTCTCCCCAGGGCTATGAGTCAAGGCTCCAGTTCCCCTCAGGGCCTCTGTTCAGAAGGCCTCCTCCTTTGCATTAGTTCTCCTGGGAGGGGCTACCCCGGGGCTACCTTTCCTAGCCTTTGCATCCCTGCCGTCTTAGACATCTATTCTGCTGGTGACCCAAGGGAAATACTCCACCCTCCAGGGAAGCCTCTGTGTGCAAGGCCTGGGTGTGGACACAAGCATGTGCTCTGGTGTAAGTTGGAGCTAAAATGCTTCCTTCCTTCTCTGGAACCAGAGATATCACTGTGCCCCTCCCCCCTTTTCTCTCTGCCCCACAGCATCGTGGAAGCTTCCAAGGGTTGCCAGCTGGGGAAGATAGAGCAGGGCTTTGAAAACATGGACTACTTTACTTTGGACTTAGAGCACGTAGCTGACACCCTGAGGACCATCGACTTTGGCACAGGTGAGGGATTATTTCCCCTGGAAGTCAGCTTCCCTCCCACTGAGCCCCACACGGAGGCAGATACACTGCCAAACATACCCAGATATCCATCAAACTTGTACAGTCAACATCTGGATGAGCCCAGCTCAATAAATTATGTATGGATCTGCTATAGGGAGGAACTTGGGGTGATAGAAACAGCAAGGCAATTTGGAATCAGGCAGTTCAGTTCAGTTCAGTTCAGTTNGAAAAGGCCTGGCACAGGTGTGACCGATGCCAGAGATGAGCCCTCCCATTCCCCGGAGGGGACCAATTGAGGTCCAGAGTGATTTGGCAACACCCCTCCCAAGCTCTGGAGCTGGGAGGGGAGAAAAAGGGGTGAGGCCTGGGAAGGGGGGCGGGAGGCCAGGGCAGCTTTGCGGGTGACTCAGCCAAAGATTCAGACTTTGGGACAGTTTAAATTTAGCCCTCAGGCCCTCAGTTTTACACTGCCTTTTTTTTTTTTTTTGGCAGGAGGTGGGGAAGGGGCGGTGAGAGAAATGGGAACAGAGGCCCTCAGCAGCCAGGACCAGGGGTGACCCACTGGCCAAAGCCAGGGGAGCCAAAGGAGCCCCCAAAATAGCTCCCTGGACCCTGGCTGCACAGCCACATTCCTGCCCAGGCTAGGATTAGAAACAGAAACATTTCGGGGGGTGAAGGGCGGAGCGGGAAGACACTACTCTGTGCGGCTCCAGAGAGCCGCCAGGAGGGATTGTCGTCGTTCTTTCCAGGGCGGACAGTCCTCCCGGAGGAAACTGTGGTCTCTGGGTGCCGGGCCCCCCAGCCGAGCCAGCAGGCCACTCAGGGGACCTCGGGGGCTCCCTGGGGACCCCTGTCACTTCTGATTTGGACACTTTGAAAAGGCAACTTTAAAAAACGCCCACTGAAGACCTTGAAGGGGTCCTGGCGGCTCCCTTCCCTCTGAGAGTTTGGGGGGTGGTGTGAGGGATCCTCCCCATCTGAAGGGCCCTGCCCGCGGCCGGCCAGAAACTGACCCACCAGCTCTGTGCCCCCAGCACCGCCCTCCTCCAGTCTTGTTTTTCCTGCCATTGAAAGGGGGTTTGGGGGGAGACTGGGCCTAGCTCTTGTTCTGCATAAAGTGGACTGATTCTAGGACTGCACTGCACACACACACACTCCCTCCACACCTCCGCGGAAGGGAACAGAGATGCGGTGAAAACAGGGAACTTTAGTATAAATAAGAGGTCCCAGGGGACAGGGAGGGCCCCCAAGGGGCTTCCATAATTTAACACTCTTCGAAAGCACAAGGAACAGCAAGGGCAGGGCTGGGGCCAGGGGAGGGCTGGGCCGCCCCTGCCCTGCGCACAGGACGGAGCGGCACACTGCAGAGCTGGGGCTCTTGCTGGGGGCGGTTTCTCCCCCAGGAGTGACCAGTCATGCCAGGGACAGGGAGGCTAACACTGATGTCTCGGAGGAAGGGGTCATTGTACTTGGCAGTGGGTGGGGACGAGGCGGAGGCCACACAGGCCACTACATCCCCCTAGTGTCTGGGCCAATCTGAGGGACCATCTACCCCCACATCTGTGCAGGGCGAGGGGCCGGAGCAGTCCATCTGTCACGGTTAGTCTTGTTAATACGTTGATCTGTGAGTTCAGCGGGAAGGGTTACACTAGGAGGCTGGGGGTGTGGCGTGGGGGGACTCCGACATCCACAGCTTCACACCACTGTGCCGCTTGGGGAGTTGCCTGGCTGGGAGGAGATGCCCTGGGGAAGAGGAGAGGGGAGACAGGCCAGGGTTAGAGACCACCTGGGGTTCTCACCGGTCCCGCGGGGAGGGAGCCAGCCCGGCATCTGCCAGGCTGCTGCTACCCTGGCCTTGCCCTTGAACCCACCCCAAACACCCTCAGAGAGGCCGCTGCTCTGGGCTCAGGAACTTAAGTCTCGGCTAGCTTCCCAGTCCCAGGAAGCGGAACTGTTATACAATAATTAAAGTCCTCGTTTGAGCCTGAGCAGAGAGGATGGGGAAGGGGTGGGGGAGAGGGAG
>SJYV01012022.1:0-11254 GCA_006410875.1 Neotragus pygmaeus
ATGGACAGACGAACCTGGTGGGCTACGGTCCGTGGGGTTGCAAAGAGTCAGATATAATTCAGTTGACAGCATGTACTCATTGTCACCATTAGGTATTTATTTTTAATTGTTTGATTGAAAGCTAATCATCCGATGCCCAGTGACCTTTGCCCTTTATTAAAACCTGCTTTCAGGGCAAAGTATTACCTCTTCACTTGCACAGAGGGGCAAATATCTGTAAAACTTCTGTGTGTCCGAACAGGGAGGCAAGCCTCGTTCCTTTGCAGACAGACCCTGAAGGACCAAGGACACTCAGAATTTGTTGTAGGCATCAGTGAGTCTATAGGTGAGAGGAAAGATGTGAGGAAGAAGCAGGAGTCTTTCCCCTAAAATCAAAATCATCTTGACAGCCACTGATGGACAGGACACCTTTTCTGATTGCAAGGATCTTCTGAAATTTGTAAACATAGCCTGATGTTTGGTCATTCACTTATGAGGTTATTAAAATTAGTTTAAATTAAGCCTGTTTTTTTTTCCTTACAGATGATTTTTTTAAATGAAATTTTTGAAGAACTGCACTTTAAAAAATAAAGTGAAAAGATTATATTTTATGACCAATTCAGGCTTCTTCCTCATTAAACTTTTCAACCTTGTGCAATGGGAGCAGGAGGATCCGTCTGGAGCTTGTCATGGTAAAGTGGGTAATGGGTGTCCTTTTTTCAAGGTTTGCTTTGACCTTCTCTGAGCTTCTTCTATGCTAGCTTGAACAACTCAAAGATAATTTTTTTGATCTCAGAGGGCAAGCCATATCCTCAGGCTTTATTCCCAGCTTCTCACCATTATTTATACCCATGTGGTCATATCTCAGCTTATAAAGAAATGAGCAGGTAAAACCTATTCATTAGGAAGTGCTTCTGGAAGTATCTGCCAGCCTTAAATAAAATTAACAGCAATTATTCTTCAGCAAAGAGAAGTTTATTAGGGAATAGCAGAGGAGTTAACAGTTCAAGACAAGCAAACATGGCAAACCATAGGCAAGTCTAAAAAACAAAGGGGAAGTTAGCTTTTATTGGAATGTGGGAGGAAATTGGGGAGCACTGTTTTGAACAAAAGTTCATTAGAAAAGAACAAGAGTTCAAGGTTGTTGCAGTTTCACATTGGTTCCAGGCAATGGTCAGTTTGCTGTTGCTGAGAAATGCAAAAAATCTTTCTTCTTCCTGGCTGTATAACCATAGATAACAACTTTCTTTTCATGGCTTCTCCACTCCATTTAAAATCAAGTATGCTTTATCTGGGCTTCCCAGGTGACACTAGTGGTAAAGAACCTGCCTGCCGATGCAAGAGACTTAAGAGATGAGGGTTGATCCTGGGTTGGGAAGATCCCATGGAGGAGGAAGTGGCAACCCACTTCAGGATCTTTACCTGGAGAATCCTAAGGACAGAGGAGACTTGCGGGGTACAGTCCATGGGGTTGCAAAGACTCAGACATGACTGAAGCGACCTTAGCTTGCTCGCATGCTTTATCTGTTTTCACATTTCTCCCATTTGATCAAGACCTTTCTCTGAAAGCATCACTGATGCAGGATCAGGTTGTTTGTTTTTGCTGAAATATTTTTGTCTGCATCCCTCAGTGCCAGGAAGGACCTTTCCTAAGAGTTGTGCTGGGTGGAAAGAGCAAATAGCATTTGCTGTTTGCCACATTTGAGCAACAAGGAAGGGAAAGAGGAGCTCTCAGGCATGTCCCGTTCTTAAGTTAGTATGTCTTGTCAAGGTTGTAAGCCTTGGAATCTGAAAGCGAAGTGTTGAGCTGACATCATACTGTTTGGTGCATCATTCCTGCAGATATTTGCCAGCCAACAGGTACACAGTCTTAAAATGGTTATGCAAGTCGAAATTAAAAGTAGAATGACAAATCCAGTTTGTGTGATTGTCCTAAAGATTGAAGGACCATGGAGAATCAGGTGAAACTTGTTGTAACCAGTGTCCTTGTTCCCTGATTTTATGTAACTGAGTTTCTACTTCCCCAGAGAAGTGTACCCATGAGCAACTAGCAGTGCTTGTTCTGCTAGGAGGTAGCCAAGGGAAGTTTGGTTACCTAACACCACCTTAGCTAAGGAATTGCAGAATTAAGGAAACCTCAGCTAAAACTGGAGCAGAGACAGACCTGTAGGGGAACCGCTCCCAACCATCGCATCATTGATCACAGCAAGTCCCCTATATACGAACCTTCGGTTCTCAAAAGAGGCAAACATGCATCTTGTCCAGCAAGGAACCGGAGCCTGTGCCATCAGTGCCAGACGTTAGTGAAACTGCAGCTTGCCCTCCATCTCCTATTGCTGACCGTCCTTCATCTCTGCTGCTGCTGNTCAGCACCTGCTCCCATCACTTCCGGGTTACACCCTGTTGGCCACAGATCTCAGTTTTGATCAAAGTAGGAAAATGTTTATATGTAGCTGTCAGGCTTCAGATATTTTCACAGATAATTACTTTTTCAATTCTAAAACCAGCACTGAGAAGTAAGAGGGAAGGTGTTGTTACCTGGTACTTGGAGTGACACCCTGGGGGCTCGTGTGACATTGCTAAGGTCTGTCAGGTGCCCGTGAGACTACAGCCCAGATCGCCGAATTCCTGGTTGTGTGTCTGCTCCCTCACATCATGCTCTAGGTGTCCTCTGAGCTCCGCTTTGTGGCGGCTGGAATGTCAGAGTCTAACGACAAAGCTCCGCCTAGTCCCCTTCCTCCATTTTACTCCCCAAATGAGGTCCAGTTCTGCCACTCAAAAGATGCAGTCATCTCTGTGAATGGTACAGGATATTCTCTGGGAAGTCAGATCTGAGAGTCTTTCTGACTATTGTCCAGTGATTTGTGTCGACCTGTCATTCAAAAAGTGGAACAAAATGGGATGGGGTTGTTTGTAATTTAAGCATTCATCAGAATCACCTGAAGATTTGCTGCACATGTCTCCGGGGCTCCACCTCTAGAATTTCTGACTCAGTAGGTCTGGACTTGCATTTTTGACAAGTAGCCTGATGAGAAGGCTGCCGACTTGAGGACAACACTGTAAGAACTACTTTGTTGTTTAGTCGCTTTGGTCGTGCTCGACTCTTTTGCGATCCCGTGGACTGCAGCCCACAGGTTCCTCTGTACATGCGGTTCTCCAGGCAAGAATACTGGAGTGGGTTGCCATTCCCTTCTCCAGGGGATCTTCTAGACTAGGGACTGAACCCACTTCTCCGGCATTGGCAGTCATCCTCACCACTGAGCCACTTGGGAAGAACACGTGCCCACGTAATTTCTAAATTCCCTTAAATACCAACCAGTTGTGATTGGGAGCGACAGCGCTCACCATCAGTGAGCTGCTTATGACACCGCATCACTTGGCGCTTTTGATGACGGTCAACTGGAGGCTGGNTGGAGTGGGTTGCCATTCCCTTCTCCAGGGGATCTTCTGGACTAGGGACTGAACCCGCTTCTCCGGCATTGGCAGTCATCCTCACCACTGAGCCACTTGGGAAGAACATGTGCCCACGTAATTTCTAAATTCCCTTAAATACCAACCAGTTGTGATTGGGAGCGACAGCACTCACCATCAGTGAGCTGCTTATGACACCGCATCACTTGGCGCTTTTGATGACGGTCAACTGGAGGCTGGAGATAGAGGATGTGCATAATAACACCCCCAGCACTTCCTGCAGGTCTGCCTGAAGCTGGGTGTGAATCCAGTGTTGGTCCTCTTTTCCATTTGAGTGTATGATGAACTTGGATGGCTAGTGTTTGTTTTAGAAATTTGTAGAGACATAAAAGCCAGTCTGCATGCAATCTGATTCCTGAATGAGCTTGTCACTTAGCATAATAGTGTCATATAATAACCTGCCTGGTGATGTAAGTCTCTAGTTACCTTGCCTGCCTTGTACAATACTGATCCTTAAGGTTGATGGTAACAGGACTACAGTGACTGATGAGTGGGATTTTATTCTGTAATTCTGGGTCTCAGAAAATTACACAGAAAAGGAATTTATTTGAGTTCTGTAGCTGGTTTCTAGTCAGGGCAGGAGCTGCAAAATTTATGTTTCTTATCTATGATTCTGCTAGGTTCATGGGTTCTGAGGGAAATAATCCTATTTTCCTGCTAATAAATACAGGGTAAACTCATTAATTACACTGAGATTAATCTGGCATTTAGCACAGACACTAAAAAGAGCACTGCATTGAGTATTTGACCTTTTACAATATTAACAGTTGGAACGGGCTAAAATTTAACATACAGCACAAGTCCAAAAATAGAATTAGCAGCAGGCTCCAGAGAATTTTTGTATTTCATTCAGCTGTCTTCCCGTAAGAAATCACAGGCAGTGAAACCATCTAAGAAGACATAAATAAAACTGATTTTCTAAACTGTGTGGATACCATTAAATATATCATTTATTATACTAATTATATAATAGTAATTCTCTTTGGTGCTTTACTAGGTTAGAGAGCTAAAAAGAGGCCAGATAAGAAAGACATTTAAATGCATATAATGCAAATTTCAATTTATAACTTTGAAATACATCCAAGAAATCTTGAAGGAAAAGTAAACAGTAAGGCTACACAATCTTTTTGTTTGGTTCTGTCTGTTTTTTTTGTATACACATCCACACAACATAAACTCAGTTTCAGAAACCAAATAATAATTAAGGGAAATTATTATAATACCATGTCCTTTAATAATAAAATGAAAAAAACTTGTTTGAAAGGACAGATACAATTAATGACTTTTCTTCAGAGTTTATTCATATATTTGTACCCTAAGAAGTTTCAGTTAGGCCTGTGAACCTTTGGCCAAAGTTCAAGAAAATGTTTATTGTTAATGGACAGTGCTCAAACGTTATCATGTATGTGCTTTCTATCAGATCAGGATTTGTTTGGGAGAAAATCTGTTTGGAAATACTCTGGCCTGTATTTTTTCTTCTTGTGTGTAAGAGAACCATCTTAATAGTGTGTGGTTTATCTGGAAAACTGAATGAAGATTGCTGAACTGTAGAAACAAGTTTAATCCAAATTATAGCACCATCTATTTTGCACGTGGCTACGTGTATTGAAAAAGAGCCATATCTGTTTTTTGCATGGATTATTTCATCAATATTATTACTATTTCTTTCTCATCGCTCATTTCTTTCATGAAAACTCTCAGTGGCTTTCATACCCCTCTTCTCCCAGCTTCATCCTCCCCTCACAGAACATAACTGGTGAAATAAGACCACCGTCTAGGTGCTCATGAACTTCTCTCTTCTGAGATGGAAGTACGTTCCTCGGTGATGAGTTTTAATGTCTCACCAGCATGTACGCCTCCCTTTAGATTATAAACCACAGGTGCAGGAGCCGTGTCTCTTTATGTGCTGTCCAAGTGCTGACTTCTGATGGCACTTAAGCATAAGAACTGTCAAATGAGCAAGTTAGAAAGTGCTCTTCCAAACGCCTCCATCTTGGCAGTAAAAGGATTAACTAGAGCTTGCCCTGAACTGTCGCCCTGACGTGCTTCCAGGGTGTAAGGAGTCCCCTTACCCCGAGCAGAAATGTATTTTGACCCTTCCCCTGTTGCTAAACTTCTTCATTTTTTATTTTTATCCTGCCCTGCAGAGACCCCGTTTGGTAGATACCCTGCACCAAAGTCAGAAAAAATTTATGACACAGAATACGCCAATACCAGTTGGCAGTCTGTGTTAGTATCTAAGATGGCAGAGCAAGCATATGTGAGACTAAGGAAATTCATGGCTTACGATTTCCTGAGGAAGCTTAAGAGATAGTTTGGGTCCAGTAATAAGATACCTAAGTCACGGGGATATGAAGCACAGCACGGTGACTGTAGCTAACAATACTGGATTGTATTTTGAAGGTGCTAAAAGGGAGATGTTAAAGGGTCTCATCACAGGAAAAATACTGTGATGTTTAACAGCAAAATAAACAGAAAACCAAACCAAAAAACACAAACATGAAACAATCTAAATGTTTGACAGTTGGAGTTGTTTAAATGGATTAATCTACAGACCTACTGCTTGGAATATCATTTAGCTATTATAAATGATGATGTACAAAGATATTAATGATGTGGCATTAATATCAGCCATGGCACACTGTTAAGGAAAAGGTTGATTAAAACGTAGCATTGAAGGTAAGATGCACTGAGTAAAAAAATCAAACTAAACAAAAAGACTGGATATTATCTTTATACATAAATACAACATGATAGTCTCTGAGAGATGGTTTTAAACATTTTATTTTATTCTCATTTCTCATTTTATTCTCAGTGCTTTATTATTTCTCCAAATTTTCAATTCCCCCAAATTATTTTAATCAGAAGTATTTGTACTTACTGATAGATGTGAAATAGTAACTTGCTTGAATAAATATTCTTGGAGAGTTTATAATTTTGTAATTGTATTGTCCTAAAATATGCCAGCTACTGTTTACTGCCTAGACAACTGCCCATTTTGCCTTTTCTCCTTGTGGTCAGAAGCCAGGGTGGAAATATTTTCATCTCAGGGAAGTCACAATTTTCCTTCCCCCAAGGAGATAAATAGTGACTCTGACTAGTAAGCTCATCACAGCAGTTCCTTCCTCTTGGCCCAGTTACTAACTTTCCTAGCTTCCCTTGGCTGTAGAGATGCCCATAATGTCAGAATTCTGGTCCATTAAATGGAAGATGTCTGCATGGAAATTTGGAGAGATTTCCTTCACTGATTAAAAAATTAATAAGCCTCATAATAGAAAAGCTTCTTGTTTCTTCATTTTGCATTTTGATAGTGAATGTGATGCCTGGAGCTCTGGCAGTCATCTTGTGAGCAAGAGTTACAAGCATGAAGGTGAAAAGAAACTGGCTAAGCACAACAAAACAGAAGCATTGAAAGAGACTGGATCCCCAATGTCATCACTAAGCAGCTAAACCTGCAAGAGCCTCCAAATGATCAGGCTTTTTTATATGATAAAGAAATGAACTATTGGTGTAAATGTCAGTTAGTTTTTAACTTACTTGCAGCAAAAAACATTCCGAAGTATTACATGAAGTCTACTAGCAAAATTAGATGATGGGATTGTAGCTATCTTTAAAAAAAAATACTCTTAGAGCACCGCCCCTCTCTCCTTATAAACACATTTTTTTGAAAATGTATTTGAAAAGAGAGAATGTTGTAAACAATGTATTTGTTATAGTGCAGTCTGGAGTTGTTTCTCTTTCTAATGTGTTTGAGATCATGGTATCCGGTCCCATCACTTCATGGCAAATAGATGGGGAAACAATGGAAACAGTGACAGACTTTATTTTTGGGGGCTCCAAAATCACTGCAGATGGTGACTGCAGCCATGAAATTAAAAGAAGATGCTTGCTCCTTGGAAGAAAAGTTATGACCAACCTTGATAGCATATTCAAAAGCAGAGACATTACTTTGCCAACAAAGGTCCATTTAGTCAAAGTTATGGTTTTTTCCAGTAGTCATGTATGGATGTGAGAGTTGGACTATAAAGCTGAGTGCCGAAGAATTGATGCTTTTGAACTGTGGTGTTGGAGAAGACTCTTGAGAGTCCCTTGGACTGCAAGGAGATCCAACCAGTTCATCCTAAAGGAAATCAGTCCTGGGTGTTTATTGGAAGGACTGATGCTGAAGCTGAAACTCCAATAATTCGGCCACCTGATGCGAAGAGCTGACTCATTGGATAAGACCCTGATGCTAGGAAAGATTGAGGGGAGAGAAGGGGTCGACAGAGGATGAGATGGTTGGATGGCATTACTGACTCAATGGACACAAGTTTGAGTAAACTTGAGGAGTTGGTGATAGACAGGGAGGCCTGGCGTGCTGCAGCCCATGGGGTCGCAAAGAGTCGGACACGACTGAGCTGAACTAAATGTGTGTGTTAGTCGCTCAATCATGTCCAGGTCTTTGTGACCCCATAGACTGTAGCCCACCAGGCTTCTGTGTCCACGGGATTCTCCAGGCAAGAATACTGGAGTGGGTTGCCACGCCCTCCTCCAGGGGATCTTCCCCACCTAGGCATCCAGCCCTGGTCTCGTGCACTGCAGGCACATTCTTTACCATCTGAGTGACAAGGGCAGCCCCTCTTTCCTAGTAGTGATCCCTAAAATGTGTTCCCCTGAGATCCAGCCAACTGGGGGCTACTCTCTGTTTGTGAGGGGGCAGAGGCGGGCGGTGGCTTCCTGCTGTCCTCGGGCACCTGGTGTGGGAGATGCTGATGCACCCCGCTGTAGCACAGTAAGTCTCGGGGCGGAGCTGCTGCCAAGGCTCAGCTGCCAGCCTTCATCTCAGGCTTGAGCTTTCAGCTCACATGAATACTACAAATGTCGGTTTTGAAAAGTAAAAAGAAAAAAACGTTAAGTGGCCTTTAAAAAAATTTTACCTTGGGCTGTGCAGGGTTTTGCCCGCGTGTGATGAGCAGCGGCTACACTAGCTGCGTGACTGCACTGGATTCTCTTATTGCTCAGCACTGGCTCTGGGCACTCAGGCTCCAGAAGTTGCGGCACGGGGGCTCAGTAGTTGGGGTGCCCGGGCTTAGTGGCTCCGTGGCATGTGGGATCTTCCTGGATCAGGGACTAAACCTGCGTCTCCTGCTTGGCAAGTGGATTCTTTACCACAGAGCCACCAGGGAAGCCTCTTAAACTATGGAGAAATAGTTGTCTTTCTTGAATGTTTTTTTTTTTTTTTTTACTGGAGTACACACTGCTTTACAGTGTTGTATTAGTTTCTGCTGCAGGTTGGAGTGAATCGGCCACATGGATACATATATCCCCTCAAGAGGGAGGGGGCAGACATGTAGAGCCCCGAGCTGAGCGCCCTGTGTATACAGCAACCTCCCACTAGCCATCTGTTTTACATACGAGGGGGTATGTGTGTCAGTCCTGCTCTCCCCGAATTTTCATCTTCGATAGTTTTTCGACAGTTAAACAAATTCCCAACTATGTGGTAGTGAAACAAGAGTCCAGTATTCTCTAGCACAGAGGTGACCTTAAATGGACAGTCTTCTCTGTAGATTAGCCTAAAATGTGATGAAACGTTTAACAGCCAGAGAGTCAGAGATGCGGTGATAGTTCTTGTATCCAGTCGGGCGACTGTTTTCCTACTTACTGCTGCTGTAACAAATGGGCACAGACTTAATGGCTTTAAAAGCACCGACTATTCTCTCAGCCCATGGGATCGTGAAGATTCGGACACGACTGAGCGACTTCACTTTGCCTTTTCACTTTCATGCATTGGAGAAGGAAATGGCAACCCATTCCAGTATTCTTGCTTAGAGAATCCCAGGGATGGGGGATCCTGGTGGGCTGCCTTCTATGGGGTCACACAGAGTTGGACACGACTGAAGCGACTTAGCAGCAGCAGCAGCAGCAGCAGCAGCAGCAGCATTCTCTTGCAGTCCTGGAGGTGGTCTGAAGGGCATGGCCCTGCACAGAAAGGCCAGCAGGTGGCGCCAGCTCCGGCCTATTTCCTTGCCTCGGCCTGCATCTCACTGGAGGCTTATGACCCCAGAGCCTCATCTTTCCTCCCTCTGCTCCCACAGTCAGCTCACTGTGTTCCTCTTCTGTAGCCACATCAGGTCTCACCAGTCCATATCCTTAACTGAGTCGCCCCTGCAGAGTCTCTCTGTCATGTCAGGTGCTGGGGATTTGGACACGATGATGTCTTTGGGGAACCATTATCCAGCCAACCACAGCAGTCAGACCATTAAGTAAAAATAATACTGACAACTGAGCCCATATTGTGTTCCATGCATTATTCTAAGACCTTGAAAATGGGTAAAGTGAATATTTAGGAGAAAAATATTAATGCACTTTAATACTTGCGTCTTTATGTGATTAAGTACTATAACTATTCTCATTTGACAGATGAAGATAATAAAGTATAGAGACACTAACTAGTTTATCTGAGATCATAATACTTGAAGAGGCAGAGTGGTTCTTCAGTCCTAAACAAGAATCCCTATTCCTTCTCTCTGTACCACATGCCACCTTGACCTCCTGACTGGAGTTTCATGGGGGTAATGGGAGGGTTAGTAGAACTAGATAAGCTCTGTATTTCAGGTTCTAATGGATTCTTTCCAACTCAAGGTCATAAATACATTTTGCCCAATGAGAAAAATTCTAATGGTATCTTAGTTGTGGCAGCAAAGTTATTAAAGCAAATGTTTCAAATTCATTCATTATATTCTTTGGAAAGAGTCTAGCGTAGGGGGAAAGTCACATTTTTTGAAATACAGACTTCACCGAAATGTTAGTAATGACATGTCTAAGCTTGCCCAGAGTGAGCTTTTCACAGGTGGGGTCTGAGAGGCCAGATTATGTATCAGACAGCTGATAACTAGTCACTGTAAAAAAGAAACTCCATGTTTTTCAGAGGCCATGTTCATAAATGAATTTTAAAAATCTAGCATTCTGAAACTATTATGAAGCCAACAAAGGAAAAGTTTGGAGAAAATAAAACACATGAACATTTTTTTATAAAATTATCAATTCTGACAAAATAAAGTAATAAAACTTTTTGTGTTAAGGCAAGCCTATTAGATATGTATACAGATAGAATACATATGTTTAATAATAGCACTTAATATCTTTCCCAGAAACATAATGAGCAATTTCTGAAGCGTAAGTGATTTCCAAAAAGAGGAACTAAACAGAGGAAAAATAAATGTAGATATAATTTAACTTCTTTGTTATAAGCAATTTGAAAATATAATGGGGGAGAGCAGAATGTAATTGTAATGTAGAATGTATTTTAAAATTCCATTTATTGAGAAGCCATTTGGTAAGTGGTGTACCTAAAGAAAAATATTCACATACTTTGAAATTAGGGAAATTCATAGATTAGTGGCTTTAGAGTTCATTTACTGTTTCAATGCAATATGAAAAAGGAAGCCAAATTGGCTCCAAATGTTGTGTTTTTATAGCACATGTGGAGATAAAGAAAAATTAAGACTAGTAAAAATAACTCCATAAAGATAAGCTGAATGTTTCTTTCCTGCTGATTTCAGTTTGTTGCCTTAAAATTGTAATAGGCTGGGGACGGACTCCCACCCCTTGAAAGACGGCTGTTATAATTACTCCTCTTTGCTTTTATATTCAAGTCACGGGGCTTGGGGAATGAAGCTGTGCAGCTCAGTTTAGCGGGTTTCTCAGCTTACGATAGCTGAGATCCAAGCAGTCAAGTGTGAGGAAACTAACAGAGGCTAGGTCTTCAGGCCGGCATGGATGCAGACGAGATGGGCTCTCCGAGGAGAACCACAACCCGGGTTTA
>SJYV01012026.1:0-23025 GCA_006410875.1 Neotragus pygmaeus
TTTTTTTTTTTTTTAAGTCATGAGAAAAATCAGCTTCTGAGTTGGCATTTGTTCGTAAGTAGAAAAAGATGTGTGCCACACCAGTGATTCCTAACAATGAAGAGTTTACACTTTCACCGATGACTAAGGGAACTTTCACTACAGTTGATTAATGGGATGATTTAAACAAAGATGGAACAACAAGCCAAGTTCTACCCCTGAAAAGGTGTGGTCTGAAGGGGGCATTTCCTGTTGAAAATTTCTGTCCTGAGATGACCAGCTCATACACTGGGGGCGGGGGGGTGGGGGGGTGTTTGCATTCATATAATTAGGTGAGCAGTTCTGGAGCCCCAGGGAGATGCCAGTCTTGGTCCCTAACTCCTCCTCACTCTTCTCTCCACTCCATGCCACTCTATTTGCTAATGGCAGCACTCCTTGCAAATGCCTGAAATTTCTCTAACCATACACACACTCTACACACACACGTATGCAGTTGCAGAAACTTTGCCTCCTCCAATGGAAGAAGTAGAACTCTACTTCAATTTTATCATCTTTGAACCTCAAAGACAAGCAAAAGCAGAAGTGAGGCAAAAACTAAAAACATCAGATGCTGGCTCTCAACCAGCACTGATGCTGAGTTCTGGGACTCAGCATCTGAGGGCTCAGCATCTTAAGCACTCTGAGGACAAGGATGTAATATCCATTCACTATTTGTGCTCAGAACATTCCCTCACATACAGGAAATCTTCTTTCAAGAACCATTCTCAGGGGTAAGTGTGAGTGTGTGCATTTTGAACTAGTGTCCACATTTAAAAAAAATATGCATAGAGTACAATCACATGGGTACAGAATCCCGGTAGACAAATCATTTGAATGGTTAGAATTTCTCACCAGACCATACAATGATCATCACTGCTCATGATGACCAGTTGCACTGTCCTGAGATACTTCAACATCCTGACTGACAAAATGAAGCAATGGCACTGAAGATATACTGTTAGGAATCAGATTTCCCAAAGCTCTACCACTTCTTAGCTTATGCTGCTTGGAAAAGCTATTTATCATCTTGATGCCTCTATTTCTTTTTTTTTAACATGGCCACAATGATAGTACATAACTGATAGGAATATCATGGCAACAGTTTACCCAATGCTTAGGTAAACACTGAGTAAGTCTTAGCTTTCCCTCAATATGGCTTTCATATGAATTTTGTTCTTTCACATTCTGATTCTTTTTTAAAATGATGATATATCTGTGTTATATATTCATGCTCAGCAAGTCAGAATATTCATTAAAGAGGATGTCCAGTTCTCAAATTATATGAAGATAACTTATAATAGGGACTGCTGCTACTTGTCTACTAAATATCCACTCAACTCTTCTTATTACTAACAGGACTCAGATTTTATTCCAGGTACAATGTGCATGGCTTCAAGATTACATTTCCCAGTGTCTCTTGCAGGCAGATGGAGCCCAAGTTGCCACCAGTAAGATCTAAGAGGGAGGGCTGCGTAAGACTTGCAAGAGCTCCTTAAAGGAAACTGCTTCAGTGAAGTGTGACATTACTGGCTTTTCCCTCTCCCACTTGCCTATGGGGCTTCCCAGGTGGCATAAGTGGTAAGGAATCTGCCTGTCAATGCAGGAGTCCCATGAGACGTGTGGGCCTGGACAGAGGAGCCTGGAGGGCTAGTCCATCGTCACAAAGAGTCGGCACAGCTGCAGCTATGATGGGTGAAGCTCCAGTAACCACCCTGGACTAAGAGTTGACCTTGAGAATGGAAGCCCTGGGCTAGGCTAGAGAAAAAAGAAAGTCAGAAAGAGTTTGGGTAATTTTGACTCTGGAGCTGCTGTACTACTGGTAAAGAAGTCCAGATTTATTTTATGTGAGACAAAAAGAAGCTTTGTATATTAGGCCACTATTACATGGAGGGTTTCTGTTGTATGTGGTTGATTCTAATCCTAAAGAGAAAATTATATTTGAAAGGAATTTCTTCTAAAACAGATACTATTTTTTTTATCCCACAGTCTTTCCAATTTCATGTAAATAATTGTAATACTTTAAGCTTGTAGGATAATTTAACACATTTAAGTATAGCCAAAATCTCTAGTTAATATTAACTCAGAAAAATTGGCAGAAGCTGATATAACTCAGGAATTTTTTTTTTTTTTTGCTTAATTGTAACAACATGTAAAAACAAAACAAAGGCAAAGAAAAGTCAAATCTCAATTAGTTATGATTAATACGAACCCTCTTGATGATATCTATGTCTTAAATGGCAGGAGAAGGCGGGGTAGAAGGTGTTTTTCTTTTAATCTAATAGTGATAAAATGGTATAACTTTTTAAAACTGTGTAATCACTTTTTTAGCCTATTCTAAGAATTTCACACAGGAAAGTATTCCTGAATGCTGTTTGCCTAATACTAAACTTTATTAACCTCTCTGTCCCTCAGTTTCCTCTCCTATAAAATGGGGACAATAAATCACTCAGCTTTTAATATCAGTTAACTGCTTAGAACAGAGCCCAACAACTAGTTGGCTACTGTTTTGTAACAGGTAAATTGACAAAGTCAGCTCCACTTCTTCTTCATCTGGAAAATGGGCAAACCATAATAACTGCATTCACATTCCTCAAGTGACAGCGAGAAGAGTGAAAGAGAAGCTTTTTGAAAGCAGGGATTTTTGTCACTTTAGCTCTCTAGAATATTCCCACACCTAGAACATAAAGGAAGAACTCATTAAAGCACTGTAAAATGAATAAAACTGTGCTCTTATTATAGACGACTCTATAAGAGCCTAATATATAAACTGTTCCAGTTCACTATTGCACTTCACTTCATTGTTTTATTAATTTATCTTTTTACAATGTGCTTGTCTGCTTATCTAAAAACCAAATGCAAAGTTATGGATAAGACAAATGATCCCTGAATTTAGTATCATTTTTCTCTATTACCTTTTCACCATGCAATGCTTCTTTCCATTTCATGTTTCCTACAAAAAGTATTATACTTCTTCTTTTATTGTGGCAAAATATACTCAATATAAAATTTACCATTTACCTATGTTTAAGTGTACAGTTCAGTGACATTAAATACACTGTTGTACAACCATCACCACTACCCATCTTCAGAACCTACTTCTTTTATAAAAATGTAGCTTCTAGGATACTTTAAGTTCCATTTACTATAATCAAGACAAATCAGAAAATGATTAACAAGGCCATTGTTCCATGTTCCAGTTCTGACAGTCATTTTTTCACTCAAGATTCAACCACAGTGGTCTGTTATTAGGAAGGAAAAGTAAAAGACATTTAAGTAGATCACTCTGATTTCATGAGATTGTGCATCATGTGTTTTGATACACATTTGTTTGATGCTAATTGATTATATAGCTACACATTTAAATTTGAGATCTTTCATAATCAGTCTCAGTGGAGCCTATTACTCTCACAGATCCAATCTAAAGCCAGCATTTTTCTGGATCATAGTTTGGGGAACTTTAGATCTACACAAGAAAGCTATACCTCTTTGAGTTTATACCTCTGAATTGTGCTTAGCAATAAACTAAAAAAACAAAAACCCAAACTGATTATATCCCATTTCTGCCTCATTGATACAAGAAGAAAAACCCCTCTGGATACAACTTAAATGCATATATTCAAGGCCACAGCTCAAGGTCTTGAACAATTTTTCAAGTTCATAGCGTTTACCCACTAATTTTCAAAAATGCCTTTCAAATGGCCTAAGCAAATTTAGCAAACATCTTGATCAGGTAAAAAAGAACCAAATGTTATTACATGACATGCTATTCTATGAAGATACACTTTTAATACCCTCCAGAGAAAGAAACTGCCCACCATTTTAGTAGATTTCAAGTTTATGAAATGATCATATGATGAACACATGCTGCACCACAAAGAGACAGTTCAGTTCACTCTAAAGAAGAGCACTGCTGCCATTTTATTAGATTTCAGTTAGCAAACACACTTCTAATTTTTCATATTATTGTGCTAGGGGTTCTGCCAGGTACAACTAGGTGAAAAATCCTAGACCAAAACCACAAGGCCATTTGTTTTTTTAACTAAATCGTGGTGAATTTGACTCAAGAATTTTTAAGCAGAAATTAGATTTTAACACATCAAGCAACTGACTTCTAATGGAGAATGTTCCTCAGAGAAGTACCCATACGAAGTTGAGCGACCTGCATGGAACAGTTTAGTAACCAAGGCAACAGAATCGAATCTCTAAGATTTCCTGGAACCAGGGGTTCCCAACAGGAACAGCTAATTTTGTCATTTATCCTTTTGAAGAAGATGAGCTAACACTAAGCTGCTTGTGGTGGCTCAGGTGAGGTTAAAAATCAAATATAAACAAGCCCAAGGTTGGATCAACCTTACTATTAATGTGAAAATACCACAAGTAGTAAAAGGACTTTGCCACAGCACTTTTGTTAATTCCCACCCTCTGTGAAGAAAGCTGAGCGCTGAAGAATTGATGCTTTTGAACTGTGGTGTTGGAGAAACTCTTGAGAGTCCCTTGGACTGCAAGGAGATCCAACCAGTCCATTCTGAAGGAGATCAACCCTGGGATTTCCTTGGAAGGAATGATGCCGAAGCTGAAACTCCAATACTTTGGCCACCTCATGTGAAGAGTTGACTCATTGGAAAAGACTCTGATGCTGAGAGGGATTGGGGGCAGGAGGAGAAGGGGACGACAGAGGATGAGATGGCTGGATGGCATCACCGACTCAATGGACGTGAGTTTGAGTGAACTCTGGGAGTTGGTGATGGACAGGGAGGCCTGGCGTGCTGCGATTCATGGGGTTGCAAAGAGTCGGAGACGACTGAGCGACTGAACTGAACTGAACTGAACCCTCTGTGTAGCAGCAGGGTATAGAGGGAGCATCTCTTTACCTAATGACTGTGAATCACCTTAAGATAACAGTTACACTGCTTTCTCTGGATAATAAAGTACTTGATTTAGAGAAAAGGAACACATTTCTATATCTGCTGCTGCTTAGTGTCTGACTCTTTGCGATCCGATAGACTGTAGCCTGCCAGGATCCTGTGTTCACCGGATTCTCCAGGCAAGAATACTGGAGTGGGTTGCCATTTCCTTCTCTGGGGAATCTTCAACCCAGGGATTGAATCTGGGTCTGCCTGCATTGTAAGTAGATTCTTTACCCTCTGAGTCACCAGGGAAGCCCTCTACCTCCTTAGCAAATACCTCTGTCTATTCTTCCTTGATATTCAATTCAAACTCCCTACACCCACCAAATTTTCATTCTGGATTCCAGGAATCCAGAGATCAGCATCAAGCTATTTCGTCCATGCCAAGACTCTGAAGGTCATTCATTCAGCCCCAAAGTTAAGAGGTCACTAGGTTTTACAACATGCTATAAATAAGTGCTAATATAATATCGCTAGATTAATACCAATACTTTCCAACCACTGCAATGTTTAAGCACTTGCCATAGGCACTGGATTTATTTTCACACTGGCAGGAGAAATGTTTAACCTGAATGTTTGAGAGATGTGGGTGTGAGGAGATAAGGAGAGAGAGAGAGAATAATTGTGTCCCAAATAATCTGGTTAGACTATAGTCTAACATAAAGACTGCAGCATAAACCTATTGATTAGAGCTCTCTGGTTCCCATGAAATAACAGAGTGGTGGCATGATTCAAATCTACTTATTGAGATATGCCTAGAAATTATTGGTTACATAGAGTTATGTAGGAAATAGGTGAATTGTTTTAATTCTACTCCCCTACTGCTTCCAAGGTTCTCATTGTTGCTGATGGCTCCACCTCCTTAGATTTCACTGAAGCCAATACTGATTTTCTCTCCTTTTTGCAGTTTTCTAGTCTTCAGTCCCCTAAAGAAAACTAACACCTTACATCACTGAGGTGTAACTTCCACTGGGTAGCAGGGAAGTTGAAACTTTTGTTTGGCATGGTGATGCTCAGGGCACAGAGGCTAAGCCCACAGTGGGTCTAAAAACACCCCTGATAGAAATAAAAGAGGGCAGAGGGCTTCCAAGGTGGCTCAGTAGTAAAGAATCTGCCTACTAATGCAGAAGACATGGGTTCAATATCTGGATTGGGAAGATCCCTTGGAGAAGGAAATGGCAGGCCACTCCAGTATTCTTGCCTGGGAACTCCCAAGGACAGAGGAGCCTGGCAGGCTACAGTGCCTGGGGTCACAAAGAGGCAAACAATAGCAACTGAACAACAGCAACAAAGGAATAAATGGATTCCGGGGTTCTAGGTAGAGAACTGATTAAGCCAAAAGATAAGTGCTCTCAACCCAGGAAGTTACTGCATGTATCTTGGAGAAGACGTACTGTTTCAGGGTCATTCTGAGAACGCAGCAAATGATCAGAACACTGAGAAATCTCAATTTCTGAAGAAGCATATTTCAACAAAAAGGAAAACACGTGTCTGTCAAAGGAAGGCTCACTTCACATATCTGTATCTGTAGCCTCTTTTACACAAGTGAGACACACTTCCTACAATTAAAATATGATTAATTTAATATACATTCATTTTGCACATATACAACCCTTAAAGAACAAGTTCATGGCTTAAGCCAGTCAACCCACATTGTAAAAATACTTTTCCTCTGACAAAGTTCCCTAGACAAAAAGAGACAGTGGCCAACAAAAACTTCAACTTTCCATTTAAAAGGAGAAAATCCAACCATAGTATTAAATGAATGATCCAGCCTCAAATCTACTATTAGTGAAATAAGAATACAGTTTAAAAGCTCTTACTGTGCTTTAGACCCTGGTTGATTTACTTCATCTATATATATCTGACAAGGCCCCTGGACCATGGACTGGTTATCCTGTGATGGCACACTTGATCCAAGATTACGCTGGTTAAGCCAGTTTGAAGTTTCAGAAAGGAAGTCAAAGTTGAAGTGTCCCTTTGGGGGGAAAATGAGCATAGAACTGAAACAGACAGACGGAGTCGCAGGTATTCAAGCAGAAGAAAAAGAAAATGAATACACCGTGTGGAGCAGAAACTGGCAGGAAGAAAGTGTGAAGCAGGGGAATCAGGTTGGAAAGTAGAAATCAAACATGATGAGAGAGAGCCAGTGGGTCTTCCAAGGGCTCCATGAAAGATTAACCTGGGATTCGGCAGCCTGAAGCATAGTCTAATTCTGCATTCTAAATTTCAAGGGACACCATCATTTTTCTGTTAAAGCCATTATTAAGTCAGACAGTCAAGTCTACTGCCAAATTTTTAATTGAATAGTTGTCTCCCCTGAAACACATATTTACCCAGAACCTATGAATGTGATCTTATTCAAAAACAGTCTTTGCAGATTTCATCAAGTAGGATGAGATCACACTGGATTAGGGTGGGCCCAGGTGTCCTTATAAGAAGAGGGAAGCTTGGATACAGACACACGAGAAGAACATCTTGTGACAACCAAGGGACAGAGATTGAGAAGTACTGTAAACACAGATGCCAAGGGTTGCCGGAAGCCTCTAGAGGCCAAGAAGATGCCAGGAAAGTGCTGCCCCACCTTCCAGAGAAAGCACAACACTGTTAGCATCCTGATTTCAGACATGCGGCCTCTAGAACTGCGAGAGGATTGATTTGTAGCATTTTAACTCATCCAGTTTGTGAAACATTGCTATGGCAGCCATTGTGAAACTAACATAGGGAGGGGAGCATTCTGAAATGATGATTTATAGAAATTACTCTGGCAGGGACGAGCAGGAGGAATTGAAGGGAGGAGAGGTTGGAATCAAAAACAGACCAGCTAGGAGGATAGGAGAGTAATTGGGGCTTGCAAAACAATGGGGATGCGGACCAGGGTGGTGACACTGGAATGAAAACAGGGCCAAAATCTAGAGATGTTGAGGGTGAAGAAGTGACCATCCACAGTGAAGAAGTGCCAGACACAAAGAGGATTGCAAAGTTAGATGGAGAAGAAGGCTGGAGCCCCTGGCAGAAATGGGGAGGTTAAGAGAAACAAATGAGTTTGTTATAAGGGCAGAAAGAGAAAAGGACTCATTTGATTTTAGATATATTGGTAGCAATGTGGGCATTTGAAAGTGGGAACTAAATATTTAGGTGTTGGGACCTCCAGAAAGAAATCTGGAATCATGAGCCTAAAAATTAATAGCTGAGGCTCTGAGGAGACTAGCTTTTCAAGTTGGTTAAAGGCAGCAAAGTGCTCAGGGCCCAGTACTGGAGAATCCGGGGAACACCTTCCCCAGAGAGAAGGGAAACTTGGTGCAGCCTTCTTTTTCTCTCCTGGGAACAATTTTTCTGTCCTGTGAATAATAAATGGTAATTCTATCGATTACCTCTTATCAGCAGTAATCTTTTCTAAATGTGTCACATCTCATGAACTTTTCCTCCTTATTTATAAAATCAGTGGAATGTTACAAAGTATATCTGCACAAGATACACAAATCATATTATATATTCAGCTAATATAAATTAAGCAAAATTTATAGCTTGTGAATAAGTCCTTTTTTTTTTTAAATTTCAGAATTGGGGGGAAAACAATGAAACATGTAAACTAAGGGGTCATATCTATCACTCTACTTTAAAAGCGCTTAAAAAATAATAAAAGCTCTTAAAAAATAGTAAACTTGGAAGGTCAAGAAAGAAGTCTTAACAATACTTCTGTAGGAGGGGGTTCAATGAATGGAATCGAAACAGCTGTGCAGCCACGTGTAGAAAAATGTTGGAGCGCACCTCACAGTGTAAACCAGGACAAATTCAAATGGATCAAAGACATAAATGTAAAAAAGGAAACTACCAAAGGACCAGATGAAAACATTCTTTTGTTGGTTAAAAATTTTTACCAGGCATTTGCCAGGAAGGGGCGTAGAACTGTTGAAGCTCTAAACCAACTTCAAAGTCAGAAGTTCAAGGAACCACTCGGACAAGCAAAGGAGAGAATCTACAGAGTAAATGATTAGCCAAGCCTCCATCAGATGAGCCCAACATCCTTTTAAATCAAAAACTTCTTCTTTCTTTTGCCTTAAAAATCAGTCTTTTTTATCTTTATATCTGTTGGTGGGCTTCCCTAGTGGCTCAGTGGTAAAGAATCCACCGGCCTATACAGGAGACATGGGTTCGATCCTTGGTCTGGAAAGATCCCACATGCCTAGGAGCAACTAAGCCCCCATACCGCAGCTACTGACCCTGTGCTCTAGAGCCCAGGAGCCACAGCTACTGAAGTCCACTCTCCCTGGGGTCCTTGTTCCCTAACAAGAGGAGCCATCACAATGAGAAACCTGTGGGCGGCAAGTAGAGAGTAGCTGCCACTTGCCACAGCTAGAGAAGAAGCCCACGGAGCAATGAGGACCCGGCACAGCCAAGAATACATAAATGCTTGGTAATCGGTTGCTAGGACTTTCATGCAAACTATAAAATAACAATAGAAATGAGTCTAAAATCAAGGTGACAGGGCCCTGCTCTCTCGGAGGGCTCTAAAGGAAGGTCCTTTTTGACTTCGTCTGCCTTTGGTGTTTACGGACAGTCTGTGGTTTTCCTTAGCCTGGAGATGCATCACTCCAATTACAAGGCCATCTTTTCTCTGTGAGCCTTCACATCACCTTCCTGCTCTGTGTGTCTCTCTCCCAAATTTCCTCTTTTTAAAAGTATTCAGGCTCACTCTAATGAACTCACTTGAACTTTATCTACCCTATAAGACCCTATTTCTGGTCAGCCACTTGTAAAAGAATGAAACTAGGACACTTTCTAACACCATACAAAAAAATAAACTCAAAATGTATTAAAGATCTAAATGTAAGACCAGAAACTATAAAACTCCTAGAGGAGAACATAGGCAAAACACTCTCCGACATAAATCACAGCAGGATCCTCTATGACCCACCTCCCAGAATACTGGAAATAAAAGCAAAAATAAACAAATGGGATCTAATTAAAATTAAAAGCTTCTGCACAACAAAGGAAACTATAAGCAAGGTGAAAATACAGCCTTCAGAATGGGAGAAAATAATAGCAAATGAAGCAACTAACAAACAACTAATCTCAAAAATGNAGGGACTCTCAAGAGTCTTCTTCAACACCACAGTTCAAAAGCATCAATTCCTCAGTGCTCAGCTTTCTTCACAGTTCAACTCTCACATCCATACATGACCACTGGAAAAACCATGCCCTTGACTAGACGGACCTTTGACGGCAAAGTAATGTCTCTGCTTTTGAATATACTATCTAGGTTGATCATAACTTTCCTTGCAAGGAGTAAGCGTCTTTTAATTTCATGGCTACGATCACCATCTGCAGTGATTTTGGAGTCCCAGAAAATAAAGTCTGACACTGTTTCCACTGTTTCTCCATCTAATTCCCATGAAGTGATGGGACCGGATGCCATGATCTTCGTTTTCTGAATGTTGAGCTTTAAGCCAACTTTTTCACTCTCCTCTTTCACTTTCATCAAGANGCAGATGAATGGATAAGAAAGCTGTGGTATATATACAAAATGGAGTATTACTCAGCCATTAAAAAGAATTCATCTGAATCAGTTTTAATGAGGTGGATGAAACTGGAGCCGATTATACAGAGTGAAGTAAGCCAGAAAGAAAAACCACCAATACAGTATACTAACACATATATATGGAATTTAGAAAGATGGTAACGATTTAAAAAAAAAGTATTCAGGTTCACTCTAATGAATTCACTTGAACTTTATCTACCCTATGCTGCTGCTGCTGCTGCTGCTGCTAAGTCACTTCAGCTGTGTCTGACTCTGTACAACCCCATAGACGGCAGCCCAAAAGGCTTCCCCGTCCCTGGGATTCTCCAGGCAAGAACACTGGACTGAGATGCCATTTCCTTCTCCAATGCATGAAAGTGGAAAGTGAAAATTGAAAGTGAAATCGCTCAGTTGTGTCTGACCCTCAGCGACCCCATGGACTGCAGCCTACCAGGCTCCTCCATCTATGGGATTTTCCAGGCAAGAGTACTGGAGTGGGGTGCCATTGCCTTCTCCTATCTACCCTATAAAGACCCTATTTCCAAATATGAGCACATTCTGAGATAAAGGAGTTAGAATTTCCAGACATATTTTGGGGGGATACAATTCCACCTGTTTCAACACATTTCAACAGCATTACATCTGTTTAGCACATACATATGTGTGTATGTGTGTGTGTGCTAAGTCACTTCAGTCACGTCTAACTCTTTGTGACCCCATGGGCTGTAGCTTACAAGGCAGTTCTGTCCAGGGAATTCTCCAGGCAAGAATACTGGAGTGCATAGCCATTCCCTTCTCCAAGGAATCTTCCCAACCATAGATACAAAAAAACCCTGACATTCTCCATGTCAAATTTCCCCCAGAAGTAGCAGAGCCAAAGGCCAACAGTTCCCCCACAGTGTGGCTTGAGAACCCAGGGGCCCCAGCCCAGACTCAATGAAACAGAACCCTGAGGAGGGCAGAGCAAAGAAGCCCAGATGGAGCATTTTTTCTAAATACTCTCAAGATGAGAAAAGGATTTTAAAGGTTTAACTGCATCTGGACCAACAAGCTTCTATGGGGTTTCAAAGTTTCAAGTGAAAGAAAAAAATGAAGTAGCTGCTTTCCTTGGATTTCAACCAGAGCTTCCAGAGGAGCAGTGAAAACCTGGGCAAGACTGACTTGGAAATGGAACTCTCCAACGAAAGCTCCCAGGGGGCTGCCACCATTCATGCAGGAATTTCTAACCCAAGTCCTAAGGCTCTTATTGTAGAAAGGCTGCAAAACCTAAACCACAGATCTTACCCTTAAACATAAGTATCTGTTGCCTCTCTGGGACATCACCTATGCTTCCAAGTCATTTCCAAGGTATCATTCATCACTGTGCCACGCTGAAACAGGCTGGAAAACTAGGACAGCTTTAGAGTAGGGTCCACCGGTCTGATTACAGGTTGGGAATCAGAATACAGGGTAGGATTGCCAAGTCCCTAGAATCCACCTCCCAGAATAGAAATGTGTCCCTTAAAGATACTCCCAATTTCCAGACTGAGGTATTGTGCTCTCCTCTTGGCCATATCCATTTTAAGGTTTAAATTACACTCTCATGAAGTGAAACTACCTTGCTGCTGGCCAAGGAAGCCTGTTAAAGTCCTCAAANAATAGAAATGTGTCCCTTAAAGATACTCCCAATTTCCAGACTGAGGTATTGTGCTCTCCTCTTGGCCATATCCATTTTAAGGTTTAAATTACACTCTCATGAAGTGAAACTACCTTGCTGCTGGCCAAGGAAGCCTGTTAAAGTCCTCAAACCAAGCTCTGTCCACGCCTGTGGATACTGCTTCTGGCCCACATGTATACCCATGGCTGATTCATGTCAAAGTATGGCAAAGATCACTACAATATTGTAAAGTAATTAGCCTCCAATTAAAATAAATTACTTAATATTTTAAAAAAGAAGGGTTGGGAATGAGACTCATGAAGGCAGCTGTGAGGGGACTGTCAGAACAGCAGGTAGTTTCTGAAGGAAGGAAAAAAAGAGGAACACCCTTACCTTAAAAATCACATCAACTTCGTGGAAAAACTGAGTTCTAACAGGGCTCAGAGATTTCTTAAAAATCAGGGGTTTCAAAGATCATCATTCATTCATTCACAAGAATGTCCTGAGCTCAGTTCATTTCTAATTTGAGTGAGGAGGATGAGTTACAGTCCAGGAAGCTAATTACTAGACTCCTAGTAAACACAGGGGCAGACACAGCCTTGAGCCCTGGAACAGCTAAGACAAACTTGCACCCTCAGAGATAATATAAGAAGCTCCTGAGAAACCTGTGGTTGGGGCTAGTGGGGGGTGTACCCAGAAAAAGTGAAGCTCTCCTCTCCCCCTGGGACCGAACAGAAGAAGAAAGGAATGCACAGTCAAATGATGGGGAGTCAGGGCTCAGAAGGAAGTGGGGACTCTCTAGTTATTGAGTAGAGAGAGCCTTGGGCAGGAAAGGAGAAGGAGAAAAGTTATCTAGTTTGCCACTGAAAGAAAGAAGAAGTGGGTAATGTAGTATGTTTCCCATGAAATTGAACTCAACTGTCAACATATGTTCTTTGTATTATTCTTCCTGGGCCAGCAGCTTCAGCATCCTCATAACCCTCCCAGATGTCCCTGTGGGTCAGTGAGACTGTCAGGCTTCTACTTATCAGCCTTTAAAAGGCAGTGAAGAGCCCAGGGCTAGATATTTGTCCAAATATCCACTAGACAGAACTAGAATATAAACATGAAGTATGAAATTGCCCTTCAGGTATTCAAAATTATAGCGAATTTTGGAAAATGTATAATTTTTTATAAGTCAAATTAATGGTTTCATGATACAAATCAAGCTTCTGGGGGTAAAAAATCAAATGTACTTGATTCACACTGAAACTAAGAATCAGCCAGTGAAAGATGCAAATGAATGTGATGCAGAAATTAAAAAAATAACAACTTTGCAGTCATACTTCTTTTCCTTTTTGACCTTCAGATAACGATATTGCATTTGCTGACATTTCACCATGTATATGATAATAATAAATTGAGATTTAACAATCTCTTAAAACTAATTCTCCATCCACAGATACATTATGTAAAGTGCTTCTTGTGTGCATATATGCTAAGTTGCTTCAGTTGTGTCCAGCTCTTTGAGACCCTGTGAAGTGCACCCTGCCAGGCTCCTCTGTCCATGGGATTCTCCAGGCAATAATACTGGAGTGAGCTGCCATGCCTCCTCCAGGGGATCGTTCCAACTCCAGATTGAACCTGCATATCATTATGTCTCTTGCCTTGCATGTGGGTTCTTTACCACTAGCACCACCTGGGAAACCCAAGCGCTTCTTAAAGATTAACAAATTCAGTGGAAACAATAAAGAGAAAAATCCTTCTCTATACTTAGATAGCAAAAAGCAGGTATATAACATGCATTATTAAAAAACATAACTTGTTGGAGTGGGGTTGGTGGGTAGGTTTTTATCATTCTCCTTGCTGCTGCTTTTTAAATTGCAGAAAGGAAAAAAATTAATGTTATGATGTGATCTTTAGCTAGGTTAACTATAAGTACTTTACAGATAAGAACTTGATTATCATTCTTGTATGATGTATTTTATCATAATGCTCTTGAGAGACATTACAAGTCAAAAATATGCCCTAGATACTAAGATAAAGGGAAATTCAACTTAAAATCACCAATATTTGAACATTCGGGCAGTATTTTATTACTAAAGTATACTTCTAGAATAAAATAGTCCAATGAATTGACTGTTTTTTTAATTAAAATTCATCATGCAGAACGAAGTCAACTGGGGTTATGGTCCAAGATGGAGATGTAGGAGACACCCTGAACTCATAACCTCCCATGGACATATCTCCACTACACGCAGAGTGATTTCCACTAAAAGAAATCCAGAAACTAGTTGAGTGATTCCTTCACTTTGGGCAAAAGAAAAAATACTCACGTTGAAATGGGTAGGAAAGGCTGAGACATACTCTTACCATAAACATGCTCAAACCTTGTACAGCACTGTACAATCAGGAGGGAACTCACAACTCCTAGCTTCTCCCTGAGGAGGGAAGGGTTGGTCCTAATATCTAGCACCCTAGGGATATGCCCCCAAAACATATTGCTCTGAAAGCCAGCAGGGCTTATATCTACCATACTCACAATATTAAAGCAAACAAATTATTCTTATTGGGCTCACTAGGACTCACAATCTTCTCAGGGGCCAGTACAAAAGAAACAAACAGATAACAGATACATTCATCTACGAGATTTTCCTGAAAAGGGCCTATTTGCATACTTTAAGAGCTGTTATCAGAGAGTCAGGTTTATAAGCATCTGAATGCAGAGTTCCAAAGAATAGCAAGAATAGATAAGAAAGCCTTCTTCAGCGANACTACCTCAAAACTTAGTGCTTAATACTACATCCCTTTCACTGGCTCACAATACTTTGAGTCATCAGTTTGAACAGAGCTCAACTGGGCATTTTTTCTGATATCATCAACTAGGATCATTCATGCCACTGCAGTCTTCTGGTGGCCCAACTGGAGCTGGATGCTATATAATATGACCTTATTTTATGAATAAGACATTCAGTGTCTGGCACTAGCTATGGGCTGGGTGGTTTATTTCCAGCACGCTACCTAGGTAGCAGGGTTCCAGAAGCAACAAGAGAGAGAGGTCAAGACCCAGTGTACAAACAGCTTTTAAGCTGCTCTTGGATCATCTTTGCTGATGTCCCATCATCTAAAACAAGTCATATGGGAAAACCCAGAGTCAGTGTGAGAGGGGATTTAATAAAAATCCAGATATAGGCAGGTATGGCTCATTGCAATCATTACTGTAACAATCTACCACACCTACATACTATTATGCATTTTTGTTTCCCCCTTAACAGTAGATCTATTTTCAAGAGTTACACAGCTGGAATCAAGATTGCTGGGAGAAATATCAATAACCTCAGATATGCAGATGACACCACCCTTATAGCAGAAAGTGAAGAACTAAAAAGCCTCTTGATGAAAGTGAAAGAGGAGAGTGAAAAAGTTGGCTTAAAGCTCAACGTTCAGAAAACGAAGTTCATGGCTTCTAGTCCCATCACTTAATGGGAAATTGATGGGTAAACAGTGGAAAGTGTCAGACTTCATTTTGGGGGGCTCCAAAATCACTGCAGATGGTGATTGCAGCCATGAAATGAAAAGACGCTTACTCCTTGGAAGAAAAGTTATGACCAACCTAGATAACATATTGAAAAACAGAGACATTACTTTGTCAACAAAGGTCTGTCTAGTCGAGGCTATGGTTCTTCCTGTGGTCATGTATGGTTGCAAGAGTTGGACTGTGAAGAAAGCTGAGTGCCAAAGAATTGATGCTTTTGAACTATGGTGTTGGACAAGACTCTTGAGAGTCCCTTGGACTGCAAGGAGATCCAACCAGTCCATTCTGAAGGAGATCAGCCCTGGGATTTCTTTGGAGGGAATGATGCTAAAGCTGAAACTCCAGTACTTTGGCCACCTCATGCGAAGAGTTGACTCATTGGAAAAGACTCTGATGCTGGGAGGGATTGGGGGCAGGAGGAGAAAGGGACGACAGAGGATGAGATGGCTGGATGGCATCACCGACTCGATGGACGTGAGTNGAATGATGCTGAAGCTGAAACTCCAGTACTTAGGCCACCTCATGAGAAGAGTTGACTCATTGGAAAAGACCCTGATGCTGGGAAGGATTAGGGCAGGAGGAAAAGGGGATGACAGAGGATGAGATGGCTGGATGGCAACACCAACTTGAGGACATGAGTTTGAGTGAACTCCTGGAGTTGGTGATGGATGGGGAGGCCTGGCGTGCTGCAATTCTTGGGGTCACAAAGAGTCGGACACGACTGAGGGACTGAACTGAACTGAACAGATGTGGAAAACAAACTTATGGTTACTAGGGTGTAAGGAGGCAGGGATAAATTGGAAGATTGGGATTGACATATACACATTACTATATATAAAATAATAACTAATAAGGACCTGCTGTATAGCGCAGGGAATTCAATACTCTATAAAGTCCTATATAGGAAAACAATCTAAAAAAGTGTAGATATATGTGTAATAGAAATATTGTGCTGTATACCTGAAACTAACACAACATTGTAAATCAACTCTACTCCAATAAAAAATCTTTTAAAAAGAAAAAAAGTAATATATCTATTTTAGTTATACAATTTTTATTTTTTTTAGTTCTGTGAGTCAAGTTTTATTTGGGGCAAAATGAGGACTATAGCCTGGGAGACAGTGTTTCAGACAGCTCTGAGGAACTGCTCTGAAGACGTTGAGGGGATACGAAGGATATAGTTTTTATAATTACATTTGTAATAACTGTAAAATAATCAATCAAAGGACTGCCAAAATATACTTAATCATTATTACTCTAGTTTTTGCATTTGTTTTAATTTTCCCTATTATAAATAATTTATTAGTTAAATGGATATATATGAGTACCTACTATGTGTAAGGAATTATTCAAGGGCATTAAGGACACCATTTGCTTTGATTCTTTGTGAGCAATGGGGAGGAAACACAGACAAACACATAAATATATAATATGCAATATGGAGAAAAGCAAGAAAAGAGATTAAAGCCAGAGGGTGCGGAGAAGGGACGGGGTTTGGTACTTTAAAATCTTAAAAAAAATGTTTTGGGATTATATTCTAAGAATAAAGGATGATTTCTTTTGTATCGCCTCCTTGTTATGAGAAGTGAGATGACAAGGACATAGGGCAGGAATATTGTTAAGGCTTTCAAGAAGGATGGATGGCCCAGTACTCTTCCAAGAGTTTTCCCAATTTATATTGCCACCAGTAGGAATTTGCCAGATGAGCATCTTGGACAACAGTAACACTGAGCATTCTTAGTTAAAAAAGAAAACTTTGCCAATTTAGTAGGTGATTCTGGATACCTTTCGTCCAAGTGGCTTTTTTTTTTTTTTTAGTTTAACTTTTCTTTCTTTTTTTAAAAAGATTTTATTTTTTATTTTTTGTCTGTAGTAGTTCTTTGTGCTGCACTTGGGCTTCCTCTGGTTGCTGTGAGTAGAGGCTACTATTCCTTGTTGCACACCAGCTTCTCATTGTGGTAGCTTCTCTTGTGGTGGAGCTTGGGCTCTAGCCACAGGGGCTTCAGTAGCTGCAGCTCCTGGGCTCAGTAGTTGTGGCACACATGGCTTAATTGCTCCACGGCATGTGGGATCTCCCAGACCAGGGGTCAAACCAGTGTCCCCTGCATTGCAAGGGGGATTCTTAACACGGGACCACCAGGGAAGCCCAAAGTATTGTTTCATATAATTATTTATCTTGACCACATTTTGGACTTTGTAAGCTTTTGGACTGTAATTGCCATTTGCTGTTGGTATGGTATGTATGTGTGTGAGTGTATACATTTGTATGAGAGGAAGAGAAAGAGAGGGAGAGAATGAAACAGAGATTAAAAATTTTTTTTTGATATGATGACACTTGAACATAAACATGTTTCCTGCTATGGAGAAAAAAAAAAANTTGCCATTTCCTTCTCCAATGTATGAAAGTGAAAAGTGAAAGTGAAGTCACTCAGTCATGTCCGACTCTAGCGACCCCGTGGACTGCAGCCTACCAGGTTCTCCTCTAGCATTTTTTAATTTCATGATGCAGTCACTATCTGTAGTGATTTTGCAGCCCCCCCAAAATAAAGTCTGCCACTTTTTCCACTGTTTCCCCATCTATTTACCATGAAGTGATGTGCATACATGTGTATGTAAATGTTATGGTGTACATATACACAATGGAATATTACTCAGCCATTAAAAAGAATATATTTGAATTAGTTCTAATGAAGTGGATGAAACTGGAGCCTATTACACAGAGTGACATAAATCAGAAAGAAAAACACCAATACAGTAAAATAATGCATATATATAGAATTTAGAAAGATGGTAACAATTACCCTATATGCAAGACAGCAAAAGAGACACAGTCTTTTGGACTCTGTGGCAGAAGGTGAGGGAGGGATGATTTGAGAGAATAACATTGAAACATGTATATTATCATATGTGAAACAGATCGCCAGTCCAGGTTCGATGCAGGAGACAGGGTGCTTAGGGTTGATGCACTGGGGTGACCCTGAGGGATGAGATGAGGAGGGAGCTGGGAGGGGGGTTCAGGATGGGGAACACATGTGCACCCATGGCTGATTCATGCCAATGTATGGCAAAACCAATACAATATTGTAAAGTAATTAGCCTCCAATTAAAATAAATAANTCCAGTGCAGCCCTGTCAGCTGGGGGCTCAGGAAGGGTGCATCTCGGTTCTCACCGGGCAGTGGGCTCCAGCCCTGGCCTCTGGGAGCTGCTCAACTGGGAGCCGCTCCCAGACACCAGGGACCCACCCCTGAGGGGTGAAAGCATCTGCTGCACGGGGAGCAGAGCCGCGGTTGGGGACACCGCGGAGACGTCAGCCACGCGGGTGCCACTGTCAGCGGCGCTCTCGCTCGGCCCGCTCTCTGACAAGCGTGAGGTGCGGGAGACTTCGGTGTCGGCAGGAAAGGGTTGTCCTTTAAGAAGCTGCCTTTTAAAAGAGACGTGAACACGTATATTACGTAGAATAGATGACCAGTGCATGTTCCACGCGTGAAGCAGGGCACTCAAAGTCGGTGTTCTGGGACAACCCAGAGGGATGGGCTGGGGACGGAGGCAGGAGCGGGGTTCAGCATGGGGGGACACATGTGCCCCCCGGCTGATTCATGTCGATGTGTGGCAAAAACCACCACAATATTGTAAAGTAATTAGCCTCCGATTAAAATAAATACAATAAAAAATTTGAGAAAAAAAAAAAAGACGTGAAGCGGTGTGTCGGGGGTAGGCAGCATGAAATCATCAGACGGATAGAAATTAATTTCTGTGAGAAAACCCGCTCAAGGGTCTGAGGCTGTTTTTTTTCCTGGAGAAGTGACTGCCTTCCAAGGCCATGAGGGGTGGTTTAAAGGGGGCTGCTGAACCACCCAACCCCACTCAGTAGGGAGATTCAGGGCAGAGATTAGGAATAACCAAATAATCCTCCATAAAATGGGCAATGGCCCTGCCTGTTTCTCTATGTGTAAAACAAGTGAATTAGACAAAATTGGAAGTTTCAGACCAGTGCCTGGCAGCCAGGAGAGAGAAAATTCTGTCTCTCGGGCTTCCACTTAGAGATCTGGGCCTGCGGGGAAACCTGGGAGTGTTTTTCCTGTTCTCCCAGTGATTCTGAAACTTCACCAGAATTGAAAGAGAACTGCGCTGGCCCAGTGGCTCTCCCCGGGGGGCAATTCTGTCCCCTGGGGTATGGGAGGCAACATCTGGAGATATTCTGGGTTGCCATGACTAGGAGAGGCTACCAGCATTTCATGGTTAGAGGTCAGCGATGCTGCTTAGCATCCTCAGATACACAGGGCAGCCCCACAGCAAGGAATTTGTTGTTGTTGTTTAGTCACTGAGTCACATCTGACTCTTTTGAGACCCCATGGACTGTAGCCCACCAGGCTGCTCTGTCCATGGAATTCTCCAGGCAAGAATACAGGAGTGGGCTGCCATTTCCTTCTCCAGAGGATCTTCCTGACCCAGGGATTGAACTCATGTCTCCTGCGTTGGCAGGTGGATTCTTACACACTGAGATATCTGGGAAGCCCCAACAAGGAATGGTCCCTAATGTCAGTGGTGCTGAGGAGGGGAAACTCTGGGCTGGAGGGTTTTGCAGCTCCCTCTCACTTCTGGAAGTCCTCATCTGCAGGCCCATCATGGAAGTTAGGAGTGTGGAAGGAAGATGGTTACTGGGAGGAGAACCCTGGAAAAGAACAGGAGGACAAAAGTAGGGATCCTGCAGGACAAGAAGAGGCCCTGATCTCACTCTGTGGACTTGGACTGGTCATTCCCCCACCTCCTAGCCTCAGCCTGAAGGCAGGAGACTGGCGAGAATGACCCCTCTTGACCAACGGATAGAAGGTCCTTCCGCTCACTGCTGTCTTGACACAGCCAGGCAGCCACCTGTGGGTGCAGCCAACGCTGGGGATCAAGCAACACCGCGAGGGCATGGACGGATGCAGCATTTCCCAGAGCCAGTGGGCAGGGCTCTGCCAGCCTGCCCCCCATCCCCCAGTCCAGTTCCTCGAAGCGGGAGACAGAGCTGACCCTGCAGAAGTCACGTTCCCTAATCTTGAGTGAGCCCAGCGACAAGGGCTAGAACCAGCGTGGGGCTAAGTCCTAAGAGCTGTGGGGTGAGCCCACCACAGAGGAAGGGCTCCCCTCGTCTCACCTGAGCTCTGTGAGTGTCGTGGGTCGTCCGCCTCCCTGCTCCCCTCCAACCTTGGTGGGTGATGCAGGTTGATGAGTAAGAACAAGGCGGGGGAGAAGCCCATCCAGAACCTGCTGAGTGGTAAGGGCTCTGAATGACGGTTTCCACCGTCTGGGAAGGGGTTTTTCCTACTTCTCCCTACTTGGCAGCCCAGCCCAATGGCTACAGCACTGAGTCTTCCAGCAAGAGGCACACAGGGGCAGGGCTGGTGGGCAGCCAGACTCCCTTGAAAAGTGAACCAGGGATTCTGGGCTGTGCATCCTGGCCCCAAGGAGGGCTTTAGATCAGCGCTGCTGAAAGAGCAGTGGTGACTGGTGTGGGGCTGCAGACTGCTACAGGCAGTGACCTCTGGAAACGTTGGTGAGAAGTTGTCTTTGCGTGTGATCTCACTGAACAGGGTCTAGACCCAGTTCAGACGTTGTCCAGCTCTGCAGGACAGTTGTGTGGCACAGGCTGCATGGTCATCATGCACAACAAGCCCAGGTGCCATGGACTGGAAAGACCCTCGCGGTTCTTCCCCATAGCTGGCTTGAGAAGCCCCGCTTTAGCTGGGGGAGAGTGCAATGGCCAATTCATCAGGGAAGGCTCCATGGAGGAGGAGGGTCTTAAGTGCCTGTTGGGCTCAGAGATGTGTATAAGNATTTTTTTTTTTTTTCAGACTCGCAGCCTCAATATTCAGTGAGAAAGAAGTACACAGTGAACTTTCTGACCCACTCCTCTTTTGATCTTGAGAAGAAAACGGTAATCTGGTGCTTTTCTCTTGAAATTAAAAAAAAATCTTTTGGTTTACAAAAATGTCTTTCTTAAATTTCTTTCCCCCTTGTTCAGTTGCTTAGTGTTTTAACTCTTTCTCAATGATGAATCTTCATTGTAGTTACAAGAACCACACCATGAAAGATCCCTGGAGAAACACAGATCAAACACAAATTAATAAATTGACAAAAAATACAATTGCATTCAATTCTAACTATAGATTTGAAAGGGCTAAACTAAAAACTTTCCCTATTATCACTCAGGGTTTTCCTTCTAGATCATATCAAAAAGATAGCCCTGTCAGGCAGTCCCTAAAAAACATGATTCAAATTAAAAAAATTTAAAAACATATGGCTCAACACAGCATTGTAGTCAACAGTTTCATAAATAACTTTTCCTGGGAGATTTGAGAACTCTGAAGTTATTTTCCACTGCTTAGAGATATTTTCTACTCAGATCAACTCCAAATTCCAGATTGGAGACATTGATAATTATTGTGGAAAATTCATACTTTAAGAAACATCCAGAGACATTAAAACACTTTGACCAAACAGCCAGACAGCTTTGGAGCTAAAGGTATTCTACTATTTCTGTTACACTTGGCAACACATGCAAGTCTGTTTCAAGGTTTGCTTCTGTTATGGGTTGAATTGTACCCACTATAAAAATATATGTTGACATTATAACCCCAGCACCTCAGAATGTGACCTGCTTATTTGGAAATGGGGTCACTGCAGATGTCATTATTTAAGATGAGGTTATACAGAAGTAAGGGCTAGTGGTAAAGAACCTGTCTGCTAATGCTGGAGACATAAGAGATATGGGTTCGATCCCTGGGTCGGGAAGATCCCCTGGAAAAGGAAATGACAACCCACTCCAGTATTCTTGCCTGGAGGATCCCATGGACAGAGGAGCCTGGTGGGCTACAGTTCATAGGGTTGCAAAGAGTTGGACATGACTATTTGTCATGTGTGTGAAAGTGAAGTGGAAGTGAAGGTGTTAGTCAGTCATATTTGACTCTGTGTGACCCCACAGACTGTAGCCCGCCAGGCTCCTCTGTCCATGGAATTCTCCAGGCAAAAATACTGGAGTGGGTAGCCATTACCTTGTGCAGGGGATCTTCCTGACCCAGAGATTGAACCTAGATCTCTTGTACTGCAGGCAGATTCTTTATCATCTAGCCACCAAGGAAGCCCAGATTCACTATGTACAAGATACAAATAAACATATATTCAACATTTTACACAGATCACTATAGGATATTCCTCCCAGTTTGTCAGTGAATGTGTTTTGTGCTGATACAATTTTGTGGTCTCCTGGATTGCCGTGGAATGACCGTGGGAATCAGCAGTCCTGCAGCCTGCCCCCAGACCCTGGGATGCCCATTTGGTATCTCCTTAGGTTTGTTGTCCAAATGCCACCCCATCTCTGGAGACACCAGGACACTTCAAATGTCAGGCCTGTTCGAAGGCCATTGGTCTGGCGTGAGAAGACC
>SJYV01012027.1:0-18224 GCA_006410875.1 Neotragus pygmaeus
CGTTTTCTCGTGTGTCCTCTGCCCACAGTGGCCCCTGAGCTTCGGCTCCATTGTCTGGGAGTCCTGTCTGCCCGGTTGCCGCCTGTGCCCCGGCCCCCCGCCCCCGGAAAGGCCAGGCAGGTCTCCTGGGCCATCCTCCAGGGCACATTTAGATGCCTGGGGCAGCTGGGCAGATTCCTGTCCTCGGGGTACCCAGCACAGCCAGTGTTTTGCTGATGCCCTGAGTTCAGCCCAGGCGGGGCTTGCAGAGCATCCAACCAGGGCTTTGGGTCCCAAATCTTTTGGCACCAGCCAGGACCAATTTGCAGCTTCTTGAATCCTGGAGCTCATGGCTAATTGCAGCGGAATAATACCCTCCAAATCCCTATCCTAGGCTTGTCCTATTTAACGAATCCTTTGAGGGACAAAGAATTTGATCATCTCTAGGCTCAGACAATACCTTTCCTCCCCACGCCACAGTTTTCCTGTCCTCAATTTGGTCCCTCTGAACTCTTTCTGGAAAGAGCCAAGCTTCTCCCCAAGGAAGTCACCCAGGAGCATCTTCGGGGCAGGGAGAGAGGACTTTAAATTGGCAGAAAAGAAACGTGATCCCCGGCTGGCCTGGCCACTGCCGCTCACAGCAGCTTCAGCAGCTAGAAGCAGGCTCCATTGACCATTCATGAGATGTCAGGTGGGCTACAGATGGGAACACGGTGTTATTGATTTTTACTAGCCTGCTAAAATTGAAAGGGGGAAAAAAAAAACCCTCCTTAAAAGCTCCCGGTTAAGCTTTGTTTCCTAAATGATGATTCCAGGGCTCCGACTTTGTCAAAGGCAAATTTAAAATATCAGGGCTGTTGGAGATATAATAAAATGAAATCTTCTTACAGCCCTTAACTTCAGAGAGGAGGGGATCTCTGCTCAGGCTCCGGGGGTGGGGCCGAGGGAGGAGAGGGAAGGGAGGCCGAATCCCAAGGAACAAAACCAGGAGCCCCTCCCTGCCTCCAAGGCGGCCACTTTGATAAGATAGGAGGTGAATCTAAAGCAATGAATTCCAACCACTCTAAACTGACACCAGTTCCCTGGTGAAGCGATGCCAGAGGACAGGGTCCAGGCGCCTCATGCGCCCCATCGAGGGCACTGACTTGGAAAATGGGGAAAGTCTGGGGTTAGAGGGATGTGCTCTCAGGGGAGGAAGCTGAGCGCTCCCACCCTGCAATACTCATTTAGAGGTGGTTTTCCCTGCACACTCACGGTGGTTGACGGTTTAGTTGCTAAATCATGTCCAACTCTTGTGACCCCATGGACTGTAGCGTGGCAGGCTCCTCTGTCCATGGGATTCTCCAGGCAAGAAGACTGGAGTGGGTTGCCATTTCCTTCTCCGGGGGGTCTTCAACCCAGGGATCGAACCCAGGTCTCCTGCATTGTGAAGTGAAAGTCTTCAGTAGTGTCCGACTCTTTGCTACCCCATGCATTGCAGGCAGATTCTGAGCCCCGAGGGAAGCCCACTCAGGGCACAGACAAGTCCGTGGCGGGATCCGCACCTTGGTCAGCTTGCTGGGTTGCTGCAGTCCTTGGCGCTCTCTTTCTGATTGTGTGGTGTGGTCGGGTCATTTTCCTCCAAATCTTCGAAGCTGGCAAAGCCTCTCAGGAGAAATCTCTGTGAGTCCACCAAAAGCTGTGTGCTTGTGTGGTGGTTTCTTTGGAGGTAAAACCTGGGTCCCTATAGCCTCCCGAGTGTGGACATGCATGTGGGCACACACCCGTGTGTGAATGTGTGTGCCCGGGCAGTTCTTCGTCTGCCTATCGGATTGAGTCGGGAATGCAACTTGGCTGGTGCCCACTTCCTCCCAAGCTGCCCAGTGGCGCCGCAGCGCTGTGGAAATATACGAGTTGTTGACTGATTGACCTTTTTCTAATTAAAAGAGCACGGAGCTGGGAGTCGCGAACCAGGGGACCTGGCCGATGCACTGACCGGCAGGTATGCCCCTGAGCTCCAGACAGCATTGTGCTGGAGGCCACAGAGGGGTCGCGGAAGCAAAGGCTGCCCTCCTGCCCGGGGTCTACAGAATATATGCATCAGTCGTCAGTTTCTCCCACATCCTGAAGCCGCAGAACTTCAGAGCTGGATGGGGCTCTAGGAGCCTGCACCTGCCTTCTGACCTTGTGGACGAGGCAGCAGAGGCTCTGGGGGCCCATCTGACCCCGTCAGGCCCCCGGGGCACCCTGGACTCCAGTCTCTGATGTCCAGCAGCCAGATGGCCCTCCTCAAGCACGCGGGCTCGGCACTCAAGACGCAGACGGGAGGGCATAAGTCTGGGCTGCTCACCTTCTCTCTCAGATGGGAGGGTCATTCAGCAGCGCTGGGAAGCTCAGCACGAAGGCCTCGGGAACCTCTTTCAACCCGTCACAGGACGGCAGAGACTCAGGTCCTTCCTTATTACCGCGTTGACCCAACAGTTCCCTTTGCTTCCACAATAACTATTAACAGATCCCAGGGCCTTAGTGGAGTGCTCGTCACTCTCTGCCTGTCTTCTTAAGTTTACAAATGTGCTTTTAATTAATTAATTAATATTTTGGCCATGCCGGGCAGCTTGCAGGATCTCAGTTCCCCACCCAGAGACCGGGGCCATGGCGCTGAATGTGCCAAATCGTAACCACTGGACCGCCAGGGCACTGCCCTCGCCATCAATTTTAATTCTCAGAAGAGCATCACGACGTGAGTCCATGTGAGGACCCACAGAGAAGGGGTGTGACACCGAGACAGCGTGTGCTGCTAGGACCTCCATGCAGATGGATGCCGGTTCTGCAGGTAAGAGTGAGACAAAGTGGTGTTTGTTCTTGCTTCCCACTGACTGGGTAGCATTTATTTGTTTATTGCTAAGAGCACTGGCTATGTCGAGGTTAATGGTGAATGTTTGTTCCAGCACCCCTTCAGAGAGCCGAGGTTGGGTGATTGGACCCATTCATTCCCAGTGCCTAACCCTATTTCAGGAAGGGATGGCAGCATCTTTTCCAGGCTTGTGGGCATGTGAGCAAAGAAGCTATGATAAAGTCTGTGCCATAACAGACAAAGCAGGATGCTCCGTGGAGTCATGTGGTTTGGGGAAATCTTTCTTCCTCACCACCAAGAAAGACGAATGGCTTTTGAAGTAAATTATTTTTTTCCATTGAGAAATTTTAAAAATAAATTAAGATTGTAATTGCCTCTCGTATGCCTCGCACACAGGTGCTATCATACTCCTTTCTTCTCTGGTCATGAAATCTCTTCTTGGCCAAAGGTGGTCACCTTACAGGTATCGTGATGATTAGTCGGAAAGATGCAGTCAGTACCGTGCACTGCCCTCTTGTCTGTTATTATATTGTTTCTCTCCCCCAGTATTTACACTGGCATTGCCCCCAGTTATAGCATTTGAGCTCTTGGTTTGATGTTGGGGGAGCTGTTTAGGGCAAGGTCTTCAGGAATAACGGCATTGGCAACCTAAAAAAATGTCCATAGAGAGAGCAGAAGGGAACGGTCAGTTAGTCTCTAGCAAGCTTGGGAGTTCCACCCAGACTCTATTTTGCAGACAGAATTATGAAAGGGCTAGAAATTTCCAAATCAACCTCTTGTATACCATCCTCCCACCTGCCTCCACCCCCGCCCCCTTTCATTAGGGTGACTGGTGTGTCCCTGACCGTAACCAAGGTAACCAGGGCCCTCTTGGAATCTGTCTCCAAGTGAGAGGACGGGCGCCCAGCGAGGATTTAACTCAGAGGGGACCCTGGTGACCAGGATGCTCGGAGGCTCCCTTCCCGGAGCAGCTGGGGCCAAGTGACAGCTGAAAGGCTGCAAGTGTCCCCGGGAGACAGAGGAGGACTTGGAGCTATGGATATATTTTTATCACCCTCCTGAATACTTCCAATTACAGGCATTAGTTCCGAGGCTTTGTTTAGCAATTGGTGCCACAGCAATTGGTTTTTGTTCATTGATTTACATGAATGCATATTGTGGCTGGCTGCTCAGGATACATAATTTGCGTCATTGCTTTTGTTCTGTGGAGCTCTTTGGGGGAATGTGGGAGAATGGGAATATCACAGGAGGGCACTCCCCCCTCTCCTGGTGACCATGGTTAGTGGTGGGGGGGCAACAGGCTTCTCCTGGGGTGGTGGGGAGGCAGGAGCCCGGTCCTGGCTCGCTCTCTCTCTGCGGCCCCACGCTCGGAGCAGGCTTCCTCAGTCTCTGCAGGACTGAGCTTTGGGACTGGGCCATCCTGTGCCTTGTAGAATGCTGAGTGGCATCCCTGGGCTCTGCCTTCTGGATGGCAGTAGCACCCCTCTGCCCACATGTGACACCCCAAAGTGTCTCTAGACATCGCCACATGTCTCCAGAGGGCAGAGTCACCTCTGGCTGAGAACCTCCGGCTCAGATAACCAGGGACTCAAGCAGACCCGGGAGCTTCCCATGTGATTCAGTGGTAAAGAATCCACCTGCCAGTGCAGGAGACACGGAGACTGGGGTTTGATCCCTGGGTCAGGAAGATCCCCTGGAGAAGGGCATGGAAACCCACTCCAGTATTCTTGCCTGGGAAATCCCATGGACAAGGGAGCCTGGCAGGCTACATCCACGGGGTCGCAAAACAGTTGGGTACAACTCAGAGACTAAACAGCGTACAACAGGCAGACTCAGACTTCCTACAGGCCCTGGTTTAGGACCTAGACTTTAGGTCTCCCGGGACCCCAAGGTGTGAGGAGACTGGGGAGGAGGATGAAGCTGGACCAGAGTTCACCCACCAGAAGGAAGACGCTCCCACTAGAAAAAGATAAAATTAGCCAACCCTTCTATATACCCCATAGCAACCCAACATTTTGCCTAGGTAGTCTAACTTAATTTTTACAATCAACCTGTGCAATCGGTTGATTTCACTGTAAGGAGATCCCAGCAGTCCATCCTAAAGGAGATCAGTCCTGAGTATTCACTGGAAGGACTGATGTTGAAGCTGAAACTCCAATAATTTGGCCACCTGATGCAAAGAACTGACCCACTGGAAAAGACCCTGATGCTGGGAAAGATTGAAGGCTGGAGAAGGGGATGACAGAGGATGAATGGCATCGCTGACTCAGTGGGCATAAGCTGGAGTAAGCTCTGGGAGTTGGTGATGGACAGGGAGGCCTGGCGTGCTGCTGTCCACGGGGTCGCACAGAGTCGGACACGACCGAGCCCCTGAGCTGAGCTGTGCACTCGGTACTCTGACTCATCTCCTCTTAAGGACGAGGAAACTGAAGCCAGGGGGAGTTCCTTATGCTCGAGGTCACACACGCTAACTGGGAGCAAAACTGGGATTTGAACCCAGACCCCATCGGCACCCTCCATTTCGACCCTGGATTGTTTATGACCCTGGAGAAAGCAGGGGCTGGCTCTCGGAGCCCCGTGTCTGCAAATAGACCCTGCTGGCTCCCTGGAGGATCCTGTGATTTCATCTGCGGCAGCTGTTCCCGCTGCCGGGGGTGGCTGGCCCACCTCACCACATGACAATGCTCGGGGGGGAAAGCTAGAATGACCTTGCTTCGCGGCGTGGTGACATGACGTGCTCACCCTCCAGGGGAGTGCCAAGAGCCTCCTGGGTTCACAGGGCAGAATCCCATGAGCGCTGGGTGGCAGAGACCCCTCCCAGGCCCGGTTCCTTTCTCCTGGGCTCATCCACTCACCCTGTGAAAAGCGTGGCTTCGTCAAAAGATGCATCAGCCTCCCCCACTCGGGAGCCTTGTTTACCAAACCAAGATGCTGCAGAGTTGGGACTGGGGTGGGGATGGTAGGGGGGACTCTGGGGAACACGCTAGGTGGAAGGGCAAGGGTCAAGAAGTGGGGTCAAAGGGCTGAGACCCTGGGGAAAACGGGAGATTAAATATCCTTTTCAAATCGAGAGGTTGCGATAATTAATTGGTCCCCGAACATGAAAGCATCCGATGACTGTTCTGGGCAGTGGCCATTCAGGGTCTCCTTTTCTGCAGTCAGACCAGCCTGATGACATGGTTTGGCCTGAGGGAGGCCTTTGCCAGCCTCTGTGCCAGCTTCTGGGTCCCCTCCCCTGGAGGAACGGGGCCACCCAGGGCAAGGACAGTGGGGCCAACCCTAGAATGACGCCTCCTTTGCAGGCATTCGTCTATCTGAAGCTTGGGGAGGGAGGGAGAGCCAAGGGATGACTTCCTTTACACGCACTGGGCGGATCTGTGGGTGACTAGGTCCCACTTTCAGACCCGGAAACATCCCCATGAGACTTCTGTCCTTGGGGTGCTTGGTGGGAGTTGGGTGCCTGGTTCCCCACAGCATGTCTGTGGGGGCTTTCCTGGAGGCTTGGATGGTAAAGAATCCTCCCGCAGCAGGAGATCTGGGTTCGATCCCTGGGTCAGGAACATCCCCTGGAGAAGGGAATGGCCCTCCACTCTGGTCCTCTTGCCTGGGAAATTCCATGGATAGAGGATCCTGGCAGGCTACAGTCCTGGAGGTCGCAAGAGTTGGACACGACTGAGGGACTAATCCC
Source organism: Neotragus pygmaeus (assembly GCA_006410875.1). Lineage (NCBI taxonomy): Eukaryota > Metazoa > Chordata > Mammalia > Artiodactyla > Bovidae > Neotragus > Neotragus pygmaeus. Next base: position 6,501 of record SJYV01012027.1, read on the forward strand.
TACCCTACTTCTGGTAACACAGCAAGGCCAGGACGGTCCCCACAGACCCTCACTGGCTGTCCCTAGAGGTCGGGCTCAACACTATGAAGCCATTTTACAGATGAGGAGGTCAAGGCTCCCTGCGAACATGCTAGCCGAGCTGAGACACAGTCTGAGGCTCCTGACTGCATGGTCGTCTCTCTCTGTCTTCTCCACCCTGGAGCACAGGTGCCAGCGGGACAAGCGGGCGGCGACTGTGGGGACGAGGGCAGGCCAGCAGGGCAGAGGGCACCGTATTCCCAGGGCAGGTCTGTGCAGCTCCAGCTCGGCTGGGGTGGAGGGGCCAGACTGGAAGCGGCAGGACTGCTCAGAGCAAGGCCAAGTCCAGTGAGTCAGGAGGCCAGGGGGTGGAGGCAGAGCTGAGCTGCCAGGGTTGGGGGAGAAGGCCTGGGGGCCAGAGGCCCTGGGGGGCTTCATGCCCTCCTGGGGGGGGCAGCCCCCTCCAAACCGCCCAGCTTGCAGAGGGATTCCTCGGGTACTGCTGGAGCAGGGGCTGAGGGCCAGGACCCAGGTGGGGTGGGTCCGCGCTGAGTGCCCTGGGAAGGAGCCTGGAGGGCTCTCGGGTTTCCCTTGCCTCTTCGTGGAGCCAGTCCCTGGCCTCTGCCTCTGCGTGCGTGAGGGGCCTGTGCGAAGTACACTTATGGACTCGAGTTTTTCTAAAATTCTATAAATCATTATCCTGGCCTTCTCCCCACCCCCTCCAAAATCATTCACCTGCTGAAACATTTAGTGATGCGGGTGTTTCTGTGCACACGTAGCGAGAGAGGGTGGGGAGGGGGCACCTGCCCCGTGGCAGCAGGGGTCTGAGGGGGCGCAGTGTGTGGAGGGGGGTCTGGCCTGTTGGCTTTGAGTCGGGCAGGGGCCGAAGGAAGCCTGGGCTCTTTGGTGGACTCAGTTCTTGCACGATGCAAGTTCTGGCTCGATTCCAGTGTCCTCGCCGGGGCTGGAAACTCTGGCACTTTCCAGAATTTTCCACCCTCGCCCCCCCGCACACACACACGTACTAGCACACGCCGTGTCCCCAGGCAAGACCTGATTGATTTGCGGCTGTTGATCTGTTTAATGTCCCTTCTCCCCAGGCGCCCATTTCGGCGGGCAGAGGTGCTCTATTACCTTGCAGGCCTGGCTGCTGGTCGCTGACGCCCCGCACCCCCGAGAATTCCTGGGGAGGTTACAGGTGCAACCAGCAAAATGAAAATCCATAGTTTTTAAACCTTCATGAATTGAGAACATAAACCTGGAAGATGGATCTGGAGTCACTAACGGGCCCCTGTTCTGATGGGCCCATCAGTCCTCCAGGCGCATGGCTGAGGGTCCTCTTCCTGCGGTGCCTCTGACGGACCCGGGAGGCCTCCCCTACGGTCCTCCCCAACCTCGGGGCAGGGGTGGGACGCAAATGCAGACGACCTGCCCGAGGAGCGGCCAGGTGCCCAGCAGAGACTGGAGGAAGCAGGGAGCTTGGAGGGGGGCCTGGGGCCTCGCGGGCAGGGCCAGGACTTTGACCTGCAAGTGGCCACATTTTCCAGGGGGATCAGGGGGCCCTGTCCCCACTGCTGGATCCAGGCTGGACCCAGCCTCAAGCTTGAATATGCCGCCACTGATATAATGGGGGCCTGTCCCAAGCCAGTCCAGGTGCTGGGTGAACAGCTGTGCNGTGGCCACATTTTCTAGGGGGATCAGGGGCCCCTGTCCCCACTGCTGGCTCCAGGCTGGACCCAGCCTCAAGCTTGAATATGCCGCCACTGATATAATGGGGGCCTGTCCCAAGCCAGTCCAGGTGCTGGGTGAACAGCTGTGCCACTGGCTGAGGGCGCGGGCAGAGAAGGGACCAGGTCCGGGGTCCCGACTGGTCCTGCCGTCGGTCCGCAGGCTGGGGTGCTGAGCCCTCGGGGCCCGCGAGCTTGCCGGGTCCCCTGCCATCTGCACGAGTCACCGCCTCTTCTGTCCACTCCGTTTCATGCAGTCACTGGCCCAGCCTTACTGGCCTCCTTCCTTCACAGCGTTGCTCCCAGCCGGACCTCTCCTGTGCTTCACTTACTCGCTGCTTTAACAACTCCCTACTAGGATAAAACTCCAGGGGAGCAGGGGTTACGGCCTCTTCTGTTCACTAATTTTTTTTTTCCCCCAGACCAACTGGAAAAGTGCCTGGGATATAGTCAGTGAATAACACGTTATTTGCTGATTCAGTGAACATCTCGGGGGAGTGAGGCTCACCCGAGGTTTGCCGCAGCACTTCCGCTTGCTGCTTCTGACCTGAGCCTGCCAGGACTGTCCTGCTCAGCTGACTCGGCATTTGTGCTTGGCCACACAATGTGCCTCTGCCCATCGGGGCTGTATTTGAAGACGACATTCTCGAGTCCAGCCCAGACTCAGAAGATTAGAGACGTGGAGAAGTGAGTTTTACTGATGATGTGGCTGCTCTGGGACTGAGGCTCAGCATGGTCCTTGTCCTTGATTCAACAATGGCCATCAACTTCTTCACACCCTTTGAGTCTTTTCCCTGACACTGCGGGGAGGGTGACCTGCCCCTCTGTTTAACACCGGGGCAAGTTACGGGTTCAGCCACATAACTTGCTTTGGCCAATGGGATGTCAGCAAACACAGAAGCAAGCCAGTCGAACTGCCTGGAGGAGCCTGGCCAAGATCAGCCAGCGCCCAGCCTCCCCTGATGCATGAGCTGTCAGCAGCTCAGCAGAGCCCCAGAGTTGACCCTCAGCTGACTCCAGACACTTGGATGCGAGCAAGCGTTACCGTTATACGTCGTTGAAGCCTTGGGTTGCTTGTTACTGGCATGAGATATCAATCAATAACTGATATAGGACCTTCACAAAATCATTCTTAACTTCACTGATTAGCTCCTGTATTCACTAGTGAATATTAACATCACTTCCACACTCTCCTGGCCTCATGCTTCTCATCCCCAGGCTGCTGATAGTTCTCAGACCTCGTCCAACACTCTAGTTCCTCCCATGTTCCCTCTCCATAACCTCTCCCTGCTCTTCCCTCCCTCTTATACTCCAGCGGCTCGTTACACTAATCGTCTCTCGCCGTCTCTCGTTCCTCCATTACACAGTGTGAACAAGACGGCAAGATGAAAACACGGAGTGTCGGTGAATTGACTGTTCACCTGGAAGACTGAGATACAGAATGAATGAGTGAATCAGAAAATGGAAAATTGATTGTTTTCATTTCCATTCACCCCACGTTCATCATAGATGCCCTCACATTGTGGCAGGACAATTATTAACCTGTCTTAACTATACCAGAAGAACTTTTCAGTGGCTGCTTTCGTTAAAGGGTATTAGTGTGAGCTGCACAAGGCTAGAGCAGGAACAAAGGAGGAGAGAGGAAGAGGGAAAAGGTGGCTTTTTTTCTTTTTGCAAGTGAAACAGGAAATACCGGATATGGACTGTCATAAGCTGTGATGGCTGCCTTGAATGAGATCAACAGTTTCTAGGTAACCTTGTGCTCTGTGTTCTGAAAAGGACAGAAACAAGAGCTTGAGTGCAATAAACAGAAAATAAAAGATGGGGAAGGAAGTGGTTGTGACCGAGACACAAGAAAAGGGAAAACTGGGAACAGCCGTCTGAGTCCTTGGCTGTGAAGGACGGGAAAATTCTCCTTTGGTCATCCGGTCAGGCTCACTCTACCTCCCTGAGATGTGCTGGCTGGCCGTGGCTGGTAAACTAGGACAACTGAGAGATTTAGAATTAGGGCTCAAAAGTGCTGGTTGGCCTCAGGACTGTGCACACGGGTAATGGCAAGAGTTGCGAAGTTTCTTGTCTGCTCCGTCCAGGCAGGGAGGCAGAAACAACTGGGAAAGAGACAGAGAGAAGGAAAAAGAAGGTGTATGTGGGGCAGAAGGGAGCCAGCACGGGTGCTGGGGGTTCCTGCCCGCGTTCTTTTTTTTTTTTTTTTGCATTCTGCATTTTGTTGTTTAGTTGCTAAGTCATGTCTGATTTTTCTGTGACCCCATGGACTGTAGCTCACCAGGCTTTTTTAATTTTTATTTTTTAAATGTTTTATACAAGTTTTAAAGGTTGCGCTCCATTTAGAGTTATTATAAAATATTGGTTATGTTCCCCGTGGTGTACAAGACATCCTTGTGGTCTACGTTACGCCCTGTAGCTTGTCCCTCCCACACCTCCAGTCCTGTGAGCGCCTCCCTGCCAATGGTGACCACTGGTTCGCTCTCTGTGCCTGTGAATCCACTGCTTTTTTGTTAATATACACTAGCTTATTGTATTTGTTAGGTCCACGTATAAGTGATACCATACAGTATTGGTCTTTCTCCGTCTGACTTACTTCACTTAGCATAATGCCCTTCAAGTCCATTCCTGTGTTTTACTTACACTGTGAAATTATTTCTCGGGCTGTTCCTGCATCACGAGGAGCTCTGCGTCGTGGCCAAGTGTGAGAATCCCTGCAGCAGAGCTATAAGAAATGCAGGATGAAACCCAGTTGCCACCCAGAGCATCGACTTGGAGAAAGAATCAGAAAGCTTGCAGAAATGCTCATTGAACGGGGGGCAGAAGGCTTTCAATAGATTTCTCTGAGGAGTCCTCTAAATGGTTTCTTCAAACCACCTTAGCTGCACCTTTTCTCATTGAACCAGTACAACTTCACGTTGTTGGAACTGATCCTTTGATGCTCTGCGTGTCGCTGGGGAGCCCTGCCAGTAAGTCTTAACCATCACCTGACAGTCAAACCTCCTTCTTCCCTTGGCACCTGAATACATTCTTTCCCTTATCCCTGCCTCCATATCCGGCAAGCCACAGGGCAGGGGGAGAGAGGCAGAAGGCAAACCTCACGTTTGCTTAATCATAGCTAACGGGGACTTCCCGGGTGGTCCGATGCTGACTCCATACCTCTAATGCAGGGGGCCCAGGTTTGACCCCGGTCAGAGAACTAGATCCCATGTGCCCCAACTATGAGTTCACCTGGCACAACTAGAGACCCCTCTGCTGCAGTCAAATAACTAAAGAAATATTTTAAAATAATAGTTAACTCTGCCGATGTGCTGAGATGCTTCCGCCATGTCAGACTCTTTGTGACCCTGTGGACTATAGCCCACCAGGCTCCTCTGTCCATGGGATTCTCTAGGCAAGAATAATGGAGTGGGTTGCCACGCCCGCCTCCAGGGATCTTCCCGACACAGGGATCGAACCCACGTTTCCTGCGGCTCCTGCACTGCAGGCAGATTCTTTGCTACTGAGCCACCAGGGAAGCCTCTGTAGTTAACTCTACACCCTGTTTAAAAAAAAAAAGAAGAAGAATGACTTCTAAGAGTCAGGCAATTAAAGGAGTCCAAAGTCACGTGAGGAGGACTGGAGTCCTTCACTCCGGGGTCACCTAGAGAGCCGGCCCCAGAGAGGGAGAGAGGGCAGGAAGGCAGCCTTCGGGGGGCACGCGGTGAGAAGCTGGGGCCCTGCCTCCCGCCACGGGGCACAGAGAAGGAGCCAAACCCTGCAGGCCTCCTTTACCCTCGGTTGCTAGGGGTGGGGGGTGGGGCGCGGCGAGAAGAGGCGGTCAGACCCCCTTCACGTCCACATGGCTGTGGGGTGAGGTGGGGGTGATGGGATGTTTTTCTCAGCTGGAACCATAAGCTTCAGAGAAAAACAGACCCTGAGTGTCCGCCAGGGCTCTTTGGCTCTAATGCCCTGGGTCCTGAGGGCTCTCGAGTCCTTCCTTGCTGCTCCGAGTGCAGTCTGGAACCCACGGCACCGTCTCCCCGAAAGTGTGACTGCAGACAGAACCTGAGCAGACTCAGCTTCAGACCCACTGTCCGAGAATCTGTGTTTCTGGGAGAGCCACGGGGACTGGCATGCATGGGCAAATTGAAGAAGCACTTTCAAAGGTGGTTGGTGATCCCAGGGCTAGATGACAATCCCAGTGTGAAGAAAACAGTTTCACAGACAGTTTATCCCTCACACAGCACGCACGCCAGAGTCCCCAGTCCACCAGAGACTTCTGGGTCATCTGCCTCTGGCCTCCCCACCTGCGCCACCCATCACCACGGTCCCCAAAGCCCCCAGCCGGCCCTCCGTCCCTGAAGACCAGTTCCAGTGTTGTTCCTCAGGCTTTGGCTACATCATCTCCTAATTCGTCTTCCCATCAAGTTGATCATATTTGCCTTTCCAGAAATGTAGCTATGATACAAAATTATTAAGTGGCAGGAAGTAATGATACAGAATTTTTAAATGGTAGGAAGGGGTCAAAGGAAGAGAAAGTAACCCAGATTGATGACTCAGTCTGTCATCTTTTTTTTTTTTAGACTATTTTTTAAAAATATCTGTTTATTTGGATGCATTGGGTCTTAGCTGCAAAGCATGTGAACACTTAGTTGTACCATGTGGGATCTAGTTCCCTGACCAGGGATCAAACCTGGACCCCCTGCACTGGGAGTGTGGTGTCTTAGCCACAGGGCCACCAGGGAAGTCCTTCTGTCACTGTTTCGGCCACGTTACCATGGGTCCTCTTTGACGATGTCAGATGCAGATCAAGAGAAAGAAACCAGAAAGAGATTTGTGCTTTGGCTACTTCCAGCCCCCTGGCAGGGAACGGGGGCGCAGAGCCCGCCCTGTGGGCTCCTAATGGGGGCGCAGAGCCCGCCCTGTGGGATCCTAGGGGAAGCCCCAGGGTGTCTTGCGGGCAAAGGAAGGGAGGGCAGCTGTGGGCAGGAGCCTTCATTGTAGGAAAGGAGAGGCAGGGTGAACCGGGTTAGGGTTGGCTAGTGTGTATAATTCCAGCAGGCTCTGGGAACAGGGGCTGTCCTTGGATGTCTGACCTTGGGGTGGTTAGAGCAGGTGCAGATAGTGGCCTGGACTCTAAGACCTCAATGAGGGTGGTGGCAGGGGGTGGATTTAACCGGCCATTCAAGAAGGGAAACTGACCTGCCTCCAATCAGGGCCTCAAAACTGAGTCAAGACAGTATTTTTTAAATCTACATTATAGTTAGTCCCCAAATTAGGTATAATTCCAGGTTATTTCACCCGATCTTAACACATAGGTAATGTTGTTCCTGTATATCCTGCTTATCCATCTCCAAACTTGGCTTAAACAACAACCATTTATTATGCTCAAAGATAACAGCCCCTGAGACACAAAACTGTGAGGACAGGAAGCTGTGAGAGCATTTGTTCTCTGCACCATCACGTTGGATTCTCTTAAATGGCCGGAAACGACTCAAACAGCTGGGACTGAAAGAGCCGGGGCTGGAGGCTCCATTGACAAGCTGGCCAGTGGCCGGGCTGAAGGACAGTCTTAGCTGAGCCGGTCAGCCAGCGTGCTGACGTGAGACCCCCCAGCACAGTGGTCTCAGGGCAGTCAGCCTTCCGGCGTGGAGGCTGATGGCTCCAAGAATGCGTGCTCCTGGTAATAACCGAGGTGGAAGCTCTATGTCCTTACAATCTAGCCTCAAAGTCACCCATCGCCTTTTCATCCCAGGGCTTAGCTCAGAGCAGTCACAGGCCTCCTCCCCCAACTAGAGACTTCAGGCTTTGTGACGGTGATTTAAAACCGCCACAGCGTATTAGAGAAAAATGGGGGTGCGAGGAGGTCAGGGAACCTGCCCGAGGTCAGAGGTGTGCAGTGAGTAGGAGAATATCAGACCGATGGACTAGGAGTGTGTCCTGGCCTCCACGAAGGGTCCAAGAGAAACGCTCAATTGCAGAGACTGCTCTCCTCTTTTCTAAAAACTTTACGCCTGATTTCCTTCTCCTGAACTCCTTTCCTGATGTTTGTATCTCCTGAACAGCGAGAAGCCAGGGAACACCAGGAAATCATGGACGTCTGCTGTTAATACCTGCTGTGAACACCTCCCCTGTCAGCATTTTTAATTAATTAATTTTTATGTTGGGAGCTCCTTGCTGCAGGGGGGCCTTCTCTCGTCGCGATGCCTGGGCCTCTCTGCAGCGGCTTCTCCTGTCGCAGCTCTCGGACCCGAGGGCGCCTATGAGTTCCTGCTCATAGGCACCAGAGTGCGCGCTCAGTAGATGTGGCACTCGGGCTTAGTCGCCCCTCCGCGTGTGAGATGGTCCCAGACCAGGGATCGAACCTGAGTCTCCTGCACTGGCAGGTGGCTTCTTTACCGCTGAGCCACGAGAGAAGCGCCTCCTCTGTTCCCTTTAATCTAACCCCGCACACACGTGCACTGTCTACAGACGGATGTGGTAGCGCTGGCATCAAGAGCCGGAAGCCGCGAATCCAACTTCCTGTTTGAAATCCTCTCTCTGCCTCTTTCTATACATGTGAAGGTCACGGCCAAGTTATTTAAACTTTAGTTGTCTCTGTTTTCTCAACTGCAAGATGGACATAGTAATCTTCTAAGATTGTGGTGAGAATTAAATATAGATAAAGCGCCCAGAACGTTGCCTGGTGCAAAGTAAGCACCTGGTCAGTGTTTGCGGCGTGACTTGTGTGTGTCAGGGAAGGTCCGGCCCTTTCCTCTCTCAAGGTCAGTACAGATGGACAGGCACACAGGTCCCAGTTGCGCCTGACGAGCCAGGATGTGTGCTGACATAGAGATACTGATGGCTCTGAGAGGAAACCAGAGGGAGCCAGAAAAATTGAATATTGACCAAACTGTAAAACTGCAAACCCATAGTTATTAAGTTTCTGGAGCTCTGCCTAGACAGCCAGTCTTTGAGAAGTGAAAGTGGAAGTCGCTCAGTCGTGTCTGAGTCATGGAATTCTGCAGGCCAGAATACTGGAGTGGGTAGCCTATTCCTTCTCCAGGGGATCTTCCCAACCCAGGGATTGAACCCAGGTCTCCCACATTGTGGGTGGATTCTTCACCAGCTGAGTCACAAGGGAAGCCCAAGAATCCAGGAGTGGATAGCCTATTCCTTTTCCGGGGCATCTTCCCCACCCAGGAATCGAGCCAGGGTCTCCTGCATTGCAGGCGGATTCTTTACCAGCTGAGCTTCTGCTCCCAATAGCCATGACTCCAGAGTCAGTGTTTTACAGTCCTACTTGGGCTTTGGTGATTGCTAAAGACCATCCCACATGACAAGGGAGGTTTGCTGAGAAATCCACCTGAGGACTGGAAGCTTCTTCACTCCCTTCCTAGACCTCAGGGCTCAGCACACGGGTTGGTGTGTAACTGGGCTGAATTCACGGCTTGATTCGCACAGCTTTGCCTAGCCTTTGAAATTGTTGCCGAGGGCTCCCTCTTCCTTTCCCAAATCCATGCAAGCTTCCTCAAGAAGTGAAGGTGGACTCCTCTCTGCCTCCCGCTAAAGTTCTCGACTCCTTGGGGTTTTTGAGAACTTCAGGCAAAAGTTCCACAGCATACAATGTGCCTTTGTAATAGCAAAGAAACACTCCCATGGAGGAATTCACAGAGGAAACACACCTGACATGAATAAGTTGCAGGCGGTGTCAAGACACCATCTGGGGACAGAGTTCTTGCTTTCTTTCCTATTCCCAGTGCCCACTCCAGGGCCTGGCACACAATGGAGATTTCATAAAGATTTTTCAAGTGAATAAATGAAGCAAATATGTGGTTGATGTTACCAACCTGGAGATCAGAATCCAAGACCTAGTTTTGGGTAAAAGAGCTCAACCAATAGGCTGTGGAACCAAGAGCACAGGTGTGAGGTAGGTTACTCATCTCAGCTAAGAGACTCAGATACCTGAGCCAAAAGTGTAGGGGAAGCATCAGTGTTCAGAATCACATGGAAGAGGATGTTTTTGATTGCAAATAACAGAAACTTTCATTTGAATTGAAGAGGGAATGGCAGCCCACTCCAGAATTCTTGCCTGGAGAATCCCATGGACAGAGGAGCCTGGTGGGCTATAGTTCATAGGGTCACAGTCAGACACGACTGAAGCAACCAAGCACACACACACACACACAATTAGTGAACGTGTAGACACTCCTAGTTAAAATTTCCAGAGGCGGGCAGATTCAGGAATCATTGATCCAGCAGCTCAGATGGATCTAGCTCCCTGTTCTCCCAGGGACCTGGGTTCTTTGTTCTCCTCTGCCACTGGAGTTGATGCCACCCAAAGGCTGACTTCTTGCCTGGTAGCTTGCAGCAGCTAGGGCTACCTGTGTCTTTGTGCAGGTCTGGCAACTGGCTGTCCACAACTGCAGAGCAAGAAGCGTGGGGTTTGGTGTGATGGACCACCCCGCACCAACCCCCGTGGCCGAGGTAACGTCAGACAGCGGATGGATGAAACTGCATTAGCTAAATCAGTGGCCAAGGGAAGGGGAAGGGCACCTTCCCCAGGAGTCCAGGGGAGGCGCTGGACTCCAAGGTTGCTATGCCATGATGGGGCTCAGCCTGGATGCTGGGAGGCAGCTGCAAACCAGTGGAGGAGGAGCCGGGTGAGAGTCCTCTCCTCCAGCCCTCCATCGAGGATCAGCACCCTCGTGGCTGCTTCCTGGCGTCACTGGTACAGCCTTGAACAAGAACATAGGGATTAACTGATTATGCTTCCTATGCTGTCCATAAAAATTCCATTTTCAATTTCTGAAGCCCTACTACACTCTTAGTAGTTGAGATGATACTTTTGTGCATCTGTAACATGGCAGATTTATGGAGAAGCTGGACCTCAAGACACAGATGCTAGTCGTGTCTGACTCTGCGGCTCTGTGGATGGCAGCACACCAGGCTTCCCTGTCCTTCACTGTCTCCCGGAGACCAGACACAGGTGGGCGTTCTTTCTTTTTTAAAGATCTTTCCCCAGGCAGTTTGGGGAGTAGGTGTCACCCCTCTTTTCCATATGAAAAAGGTGGCTTGGTTACCCCAGTGGGCAAGGCTGAGATTAGATGCCAACTTGTCTCATTCCCGAGTCCAAGCTCATCCTACTTCAGAACCATATTTCTTCTTGCTGGGTTCAGTTCAGTTCAGTTGCTCAGTCGTCTCTGACTATTTTCGACCCCATGGACTGCAGCACACCAGGCTTCCCTGTCCATCACCAACTCCCAGAGCTTCCTCAAACTCATGTCCCTCGAGTCAGTGATGCCATCCAACCATCTCATCCTCTGTTGTCCCCTTCTCCTCCCACCTTCAATCTTTCCCAGCATCAGGGTCTTTTCCAGTGAGTCAGTTCTTCACATCAGGTGGCCGAAGTAATGGAGTTTCAGCCTCAGCCTCAGCTTCTTGCTGGGTAGGAGTGATTTGAACCATGTGAGAGCTGGAGTTATAACCATCTGCCCACAATGCACAGCAGAAGGAGAAAAGTGCTCCGAGGCATTATCAGCAAAGTAAGTCGTGATTCATTTTAAAAGAGAAAAGAGAGTGGATACAGATGCAGATACGTTCATGTTTTAGGGGAGATACCAGGAACGGGCTGGTGGTCCTAGGCATCGGAACAACGTGTACAAATGTTTCTTTACCATTTTCTGTCTGGATTCACTCCCTGTATTAAGTATGTGCTCCCAGGGACCACCTAGTATCTCTCTGTCCTCTGCCAGCTCCAGGGACCCCACTGTGTCCCTAAGCGGATTTCTCCTTTTTGAAGCTTAAGCCCCAGGTCTTAAGGACCTTGATGGGGCCTAAAGCTAACAGCCTGGTAAAGGTAAATGCTGAAAGGTTGGAATGACAGACCGGGATCACGTGTTTGCATTTTGCAAAGGTGGCTCAAGGAGAGCTGAAGGGTTGACTACACAGATGCCAGGAGAGATACTGGCACAAAAACAGTGCAAGTGCTCTCACACTTCAACCTTGAATTTTT
>SJYV01012027.1:18770-30907 GCA_006410875.1 Neotragus pygmaeus
TTTAATGTCCTTTTTTTTTTTTTTTTTTTTTTTTTTTTTTTTGGGGGGGGGGGGGGGGGGGGGGGGTTGGGGGGAAGCATACGTTCCCCACGGAGCGATGCTCTCTGCTCTCAAATGCCCTCCGGAAACGGGGAAGAAAAGGCGAGCCCGGCCGGCTGTCTTCAGGAAGCCTGCCTCTCCTCCCGCTTCGCCCCTTCTCTCCACGCAGCATTAGGCTCTGTTGGTGGCTCTGGGCTTTGGGAAATGTCGCGATATTCCCGCCCCCAGCCCCCATCCACCCTGGGCCTGGCTCCCCTTCACCTCAGCAGGAATGGGCTCCCGACCCACTCCGCCCGAGGCAGGGGCCCTGAGGCTCAGCCCGGCGCCCGGGCTGGCTTTCGCTTTGCCCCCTTGCTTGGCGGGGGCCCCGTCTGTGTCCCGGGCATCCCCCCGGCTCCCTCCACCCTCCGCGCCGCCCCGGTGCGCCGGTGTCCCCCTGCCCGATGCCAGGCCCTCCTGTCGAGGGGCAGCCCTCTGCCCGCGCACCTCCGGGCCTCATCTCTCCTCCCCACACCATGGACGTCCGGTAGGTAGGGCCACCCCCACGGGGAGATCTGTTGGAAGAGATGCTCGTGTCTCCACCTCTTCAAGGAGCACCAAGGCTCCTGGAGAAGAAGACCCTTCTCCAGGGGCTCCTTCCTCTGTAAGCCGAGGGCGAATGGCTTCCACGAAGGGGTCCTCGTGTTCCTGTTCTCATTTTTCAAAAATGAGAAATTCCGACTTGTGGTTGGAAGGGTATTCGCCAGGGTGTCAGAGACCCCGGCTCTAAGAGGAGCTCTGCCACTAACTGGCTGGGTGGCTCCGGGCAGCCTTTTTGTTACATGAGGGGACCATGTGAACACCTTCCCGCTCAACACCCATAATTGAGGAGAGCAGAGGTCCCAACATCCTAGCTCAGTAAGGTCCAGTTTTGATGTTCACTGACCTGCCGCATTTCGGGAGTGGGAGGGAGGGGGGGAAACATTTACTCCTTCTCTTAAATTCTTCTCCCATCTTTAAACTTCTGCACAGGGAGCTTTCAATGTTGAGACATTCAGTTACAAGCCCGCCTTTTTTTTAATGTTAAGTTGTATGAAGTCATTTATTTTCAGCTGCGCTGGGTCTTCCTTGCTGCCTGGGTTTTTCTCTGGTTGTGGCGAGCGGGGGCCACTCTCTGGTTGTGGTACACAGGCTTCTCACTGCAGTGCCTCCTGTCATGGAGCACAGACTGGGACACCAGGCCTCGGTAGCTGTGGTCCCTGGGCTCGGGAGCGCAGGCTCGGTAGCTGTGGTGCGTGGGTTTAGCTGCTGCAAAGCATGTGGGATCTTCCCAGAGCAGGGATTGAACCTGTGTCTCCTACATTGGCAGGCAGATTCTTTACTGCTGGGCCACCAGGGAAGTCCATGAGCACCTCTTTTTAAAAGTGCGAAGAGGCATTTTCTTTATGAATGGGGCATGTTGGGTCAACGGGGCAGGGCTGAGTGGTGACCTCAGTCAGTGGTTGACCTGGACAACGCAAAGCCCTCGGGTGGATGCAAACCCTGCGTGAGCACAGGTAAACGTGCGCTCCGGCCCGCAGCCCACATGAGGGCCTGCTCTGGATACTTCCTGCGTGTTGCCCCCACATGAGGAACTGCTCTGAATACTTTCCGGGTGTTGCCCCGAGCAGGATGCCCTTCACAACGGCTGCTGACAAGCACATGTGCGGGAGCAGACTGGAGCCTGGAGAATTCCTGGGCGCTCTGACAGGTGCTGAAACGTTGTCAGGCTTCGGCAGAGGTGAAATCTGAGATTTCGGTTTCCTGCAGAGAGCAAAAGGAGAAGGCAGGAATACTGAGGTGAAGAAGTCAGACAGTGGGAACCGGAGAGTGATACCTGGGGGATGTGGGGTGGGGGGTGGGGAGATGGCCTGGGAGCAGCGATAAGAGAAAGAACAGAATCAGACGCATCAGCTTGTAGAGTCAAAGAAAAGTCATTTTGTAAGGTGGGGGCGTCAAGGGTGGACACGCTCTTCGACCTTCTGGGTGACTGTGGGACCTGGTTTGTTCTGAAGGAAGATGCTTGCTTCTCATGGAGAGAGCCTACAATATGCATGAACTGCTTGGAAAAGGGTAAAATCACGTAAAGTACATTCTGGAGGAGTTGCTTCTTCGCAGAAGTTCTAATCTTAGCTGGGCTTCTAGCTTTGTGCCCATGGTCGGAGAAATTTCCTGTGATAAATGACAAGACCTGTGTGGCCCAGAGCAAACTGTAAAATCAGCGAAGCTGGTGTTGGCTCTCCAGCTCTTTCTGAAGATGACCTACCCCACCTCTGATGTTTTCAGAGAGCTGACTCCTCCCCAGTCATTAACTTTCACACGCCCGCTGTCAGCCAAAAGTTCTCAGGACCACCTTCCTTTGATGGTGGGGATGTCTGGCAACGTCATTCACACTGAGAAGTCTTGGGAACTTACTCTGTTGTCTCCTCTAAATACTATCACTGATAGTAACACTTTTGACACCACCTGGCAAATATTTGGCCGGTGGGCCTCCTCCAACACCCTACACCTTCCAACACAGAACAGACTTCTCCACGTGTGTGCAGACCTGTTGTGTGCAAGTTCTGAGAGGAAAGGTGTTTTCCTGCTTGAAACAAATGAATCTGAACCACGCCTTCAAGGTTCAGGAAAGGCTTCATGGAGGAGACAATGCCCAAGGAGGGTTTTGAGGTATAAATAGGAGGTCCCCAAGGAAACAAGAAGGCATTAAAATGGCATCTTTGGGAGGCAGCTTAAATTCCACCTTGGCTGTTTTCTAGCTTTGTGACATGGTGCACATTTCTTAACCTTTTAAAGTCTCAGTCTCAGTGTTTGAAAAATGAGGTTAAGAATGGTGCTCATGGAGTTACTGTCGAAATAAGATGAGGCCTGGCACAAAATAAGTGCTCAATAAATATTTTTGATTATGTTTTCTTGAATTTGAGATAGACTTCCACAGAAACCTGTTGAAATTCTCATTGGCCCCTATTATTGGACATCTATAGAATACCTTCGTCCCCTATAATTTCAACCTCAAAGGAGACCTCAGATTAATCTTAGAGATATTTATTGAACATCTACTAGATGTCCCAAGCTCTGTCTGTGGCACTGGGGTATAGAGACAAAAAGCTCTCCTTGCCCTCAAAAGGAAGGAAAGTAAACAAGTTAATCTAATATACCATTTTCAGGGAAGTAATTGAGATTTGACAGTGAAGAGAAAGGATATTGCAGAGCGAGGCACTTAGCATTTTGCAGGATGGGGTGGGAAGTTTCAGGAAAGGCTTCATGGAAGAGACAATCCCCAAGGAGGGTTTTGAGGTATAAATAGGAGGTTCCCAGGGAAAGAAGAAGGGAAGAGCACATCAGAGGAGTACAGAGGAGCACATGCAAAGCCATACTGACATAGACAAGATGAAGTTACAGGGGGATGAGTGAGACAGGACTCCAGGAGCGGAGTCATGAGCGGTCCTGCTGAGGAGTGTGAAGTAGGGCAGGCCCGCTAGTGGGTAAGTCTAAGGAGGAATGATCTTGAGCCATTCCGCTGACAGAGTGGAGGATGAGGTAGAGGGAAACATGAGTGGAGGGGGTGAAATATGGGCCAGCTTCTCTTAGGAACTGCTTTTGGCTATTTTGGTGTTAACTTTCTCTAATCCCACTCCAGTGCTCTTGCCTGGAGAATCCCAGGGACGGGGGATCCTGGTGGGCTGCTGTGTCTGGGGTTGCACAGAGTCGGACACGACTGAAATGACTTAGCAGCAGCAGCAGCAGCAGCGATCCTTTTCAAATCTGGTTGTACTGACTTAAAAATAAGTCCCTAAATAGTACAATTTGGAAATGAAAAGAGCTCTGAAGTTTGTCTTTCTCCCTTCCTTTCTTCTTTGACAAATCAATGCTGTCTATATTTATGGCATGCAATATGATACATACATGTATATATGTATCCATGCCTCTCTGTGTGCCAGGACTATGCTTTTTCATGACAATAGCTCAATACTACAAAGTATCTCTTGAGGTCAAGAAGAAGGATGCCTCCAGCTTGGAAGTGTTTTCATTTGGTGCCAGTGACTTGACTTGAAGCAATTCAGTAGCTAAATCTGAATGGAACTGACAGAGGGCTATGTATAATATTTTATTTATCCTATTTAGTGTAAATATTAATACATTTTGCTGCAGAAACATCAAAGTTTGATCATAGGGTGCTACCACAGATTCTCTGAGGGTATTAGGTAATATATGGCATATGCAACTGTGTTCTCCTTCTAATATACAAAAATTCTGAAGGGTGAAACACATCTGGCCAGAAGGGCTTTGGCTAAGGAAAGGCATGCCTAAATGAGATCTGCTTGCCATGTGAAGGAGTAATTATTTTCCCTGATATAAACTTCCATACATCCCCTCTCCTACTTCTGTTCTTTTTTTTTTTTTAATCTCTCATATCTCCTGAGATCCTGATTCATGTACACACTCAGAGTCCGGAGAGTGGATTTTGTATGTTGGTCAATGGATAACCATAAGATTGACTTCACCAGAACCCCCAGGGAGCTTATAAAACACATTTCTTGGCCCACATTCAAAGATTTTGAGTGAGTGAGTGAAAGTCGCTCATGTGACCCCATGGACTATACAGTCCATGGAATTCTCCAGGCCAGCATACTGGAGTGGGTGGCCTTTTCCTTCTCCAGATCTTCTCAACCCAGGTCTCCCTCATTGCAGGTGGGTTCTTTACAAGCTGAACTACAAGGGAAGCCCTCAAAGGTTTTAATTAAGTTTAAGTGGAGTGAGCTAGAGATTTTTGGACACTTTTAAAGCCTTTCACATGAATCTTATTCCCAAATAGATTTGGTTATTTTCAGAGTATCGGAGGGGGGGGCTTCCTTTGTGGCTCAGTGGTAAAGAATCTGCCTGCCAATGCAGGATATGCGAGTTCGATCCCTGGGTTGGGAAGATCCCCTGGAGAAGAAAATGCAACCCACTCTGGTATTCTTGTCTGGGAGATCCCATGGACAAAGGTGCCTGATGGGGCTACAGTCCATGGGGTCACAAAGAGTTGGACACGACTTAGCGACTAAACAACAGCTCAGTAGCAGTATTTTAAAAATCAGTGGGTTGCTCTGAGTATTTGGCATTATGAGAACTTTTATTCAGTGTTTTTGCCCCCGCCCCATGGCTATAAGTTTCAAAGTCAGAATGAAGCTCTGTTCTCTGCTATGTGGAGAAATGAGGTCTATAAAAAGAGGGAAGAAGGAAGCCGATACCCAAGTGAAGCAGAGATAAGAGACAGACAGCAGTCCTGATATTGTCATATTCTTGGTACCAACTGTTTCTGAATCCCAGATGGATCCTTGCTCTTCTGAAGTCTTGATTGTTCTGTGAAGCATCCCCAATTTTTTTTCTCTCTTAATATCTCATTTTTTTTTGCATTGAGTTGGTTTCTGTCATATGTAACCAAAATATAGTCCTGACCACTATTGTTGCCAAAATATTAAGTAGTTTTTTAATTTAAAAAACTAGAACCAAAAATAATCATTAAAAAGTAAATTTTTATCTATGATTGCCAGATGAACCTCAACACATCTTCTGGAACTTCAATACCACTCCTCTGATTTACAGTTGAGAAAAATCTTGTCACAGGAGACACTAAACGAGTTTATCTTGGCCATGTACCTCTAAGTCAACGTGATGTGCTACACAGATGTGTATAAGAGACAGGGGGTGGGGGGTGGGGAGATGGCCTGGGAGCAGCGATAAGAGAAAGAACAGAATCAGACGCATCAGCTTGTAAAGTCAAAGAAAAGTCATTTCGTAAGGTGGGGGCGTCAAGGGTGGACACGCTCTTCGACCTTCTGGGTGACTGTGGGACCTGGTTTGTTCTGAAGGAAGATGCTTGCTTCTCATGGAGAGAGCCTACAATATGCATGAACTGCTTGGAAAAGGGTAAAATCACGTAAAGTACATTCTGGAGGAGTTGCTTCTTCGCAGAAGTTCTAATCTTAGCTGGGCTTCTAGCTTTGTGCCCATGGTCAGAGAAATTTCCTGTGATAAATGACAAGACCTGTGTGGCCCAGAGCAAACTGTAAACTCAGCGAAGCTGGTGTTGGCTCTCCAGCTCTTTCTGAAGATGACCTACCCCACCTCTGATGTTTTCAGAGAGCTGACTCCTCCCCAGTCATTAACTTTCACACGCCCGCTGTCAGCCAAGAGTTCTCAGGACCACCTTCCTTTGACGGTGGGGATGTCTGGCAACGTCATTCACACTGAGAAGTCTTGGGAACTTACTCTGTTGTCTCCTCTAAATACTATCACTGATAGTAACACTTTTGACACCACCTGGCAAATATTTGGCTGGTGGGCCTCCTCCAACACCCTACACCTTCCAACACAGAACAGACTTCTCCACGTGTGCGCAGACCTGTTGTGTGCAAGTTCTGAGAGGAAAGGTGTTTTCCTGCTTGAAACAAATGAATCTGAACCACGCCTTCAAGGTTCAGGAAAGGCTTCATGGAGGAGACAATGCCCAAGGAGGGTTTTGAGGTATAAATAGGAGGTCCCCAAGGAAACAAGAAGGCATTAAAATGGCATCTTTGGGAGGCAGCTTAAATTCCACCTTGGCTGTTTTCTAGCTTTGTGACATGGTGCACATTTCTTAACCTTTTAAAGTCTCAGTCTCAGTGTTTGAAAAATGAGGTTAAGAATGGTGCTCATGGAGTTACTGTCGAAATAAGATGAGGCCTGGCACAAAATAAGTGCTCAATAAATATTTTTGATTATGTTTTCTTGAATTTGAGATAGACTTCCACAGAAACCTGTTGAAATTCTCATTGGCCCCTATTATTGGACATCTATAGAATACCTTCGTCCCCTATAATTTCAACCTCAAAGGAGACCTCAGATTAATCTTAGAGATATTTATTGAGCATCTACTAGATGTCCCAAGCTCTGTCTGTGGCACTGGGGTATAGAGACAAAAAGCTCTCCTTGCCCTCAAAAGGAAGGAAAGTAAACAAGTTAATCTAATATACCATTTTCAGGGAAGTAATTGAGATTTGACAGTGAAGAGAAAGGATATTGCAGAGCGAGGCACTTAGCATTTTGCAGGATGGGGTGGGAAGTTTCAGGAAAGGCTTCATGGAAGAGACAATCCCCAAGGAGGGTTTTGAGGTATAAATAGGAGGTTCCCAGGGAAAGAAGAAGGGAAGAGCACATCAGAGGAGTACAGAGGAGCACATGCAAAGCCATACTAATAGACAAGATGAAGTTACAGGGGGATGAGTGAGACAGGACTCCAGGAGCGGAGTCATGAGCGGTCCTGCTGAGGAGTGTGAAGTAGGGCGGGCGGATTCTTGGCCCGCTAGTGGGTAAGTCTAAGGAGGAATGATCTTGAGCCATTCCGCTGACAGAGTGGAGGATGAGGTAGAGGGAAACATGAGTGGAGGGGGTGAAATATGGGCCAGCTTCTCTTAGGAACTGCTTTTGGCTATTTTGGTGTTAACTTTCTCTAATCCCACTCCAGTGCTCTTGCCTGGAGAATCCCAGGGACGGGGGATCCTGGTGGGCTGCTGTCTCTGGGGTTGCACAGAGTCGGACATGACTGAAATGACTTAGCAGCAGCAGCGATCCTTTTCAAATCTGGTTGTACTGACTTAAAAATAAGTCCCTAAATAGTACAATTTGGAAATGAAAAGAGCTCTGAAGTTTGTCTTTCTCCCTTCCTTTCTTCTTTGACAAATCAATGCTGTCTATATTTATGGCATGCAATATGATACATACATGTATATATGTGTCCATGTCTCTCTGTGTGCCAGGACTATGCTTTTTCATGACAATAGCTCAATACTACAAAGTATCTCTTGAGGTCAAGAAGAAGGATGCCTCCAGCTTGGAAGTGTTTTCATTTGGTGCCAGTGACTTGACTTGAAGCAATTCAGTAGCTAAATCTGAATGGAACTGACAGAGGGCTATGTATAATATTTTATTTATCCTATTTAGTGTAAATATTAATACATTTTGCTGCAGAAACATCAAAGTTTGATCATAGGGTGCTACCACAGATTCTCTGAGGGTATTAGGTAATATATGGCATATGCAACTGTGTTCTCCTTCTAATATACAAAAATTCTGAAGGGTGAAACACATCTGGCCAGAAGGGCTTTGGCTAAGGAAAGGCATGCCTAAATGAGATCTGCTTGCCATGTGAAGGAGTAATTATTTTCCCTGATATAAACTTCCATACATCCCCTCTCCTACTTCTGTTCTTTTTTTTTTTAATCTCTCATATCTCCTGAGATCCTGATTCATGTACACACTCAGAGTCCGGAGAGTGGATTTTGTATGTTGGTCAATGGATAACCGTAAGATTGACTTCACCAGAACCCCCAGGGAGCTTATAAAACACATTTCTTGGCCCACATTCAAAGATTTTGAGTGAGTGAGTGAAAGTCGCTCATGTGACCCCATGGACTATACAGTCCATGGAATTCTCCAGGCCAGCATACTGGAGTGGGTGGCCTTTTCCTTCTCCAGATCTTCTCAACCCAGGTCTCCCTCATTGCAGGTGGGTTCTTTACAAGCTGAACTACAAGGGAAGCCCTCAAAGGTTTTAATTAAGTTTAAGTGGAGTGAGCTAGAGATTTTTGGACACTTTTAAAGCCTTTCACATGAATCTTATTCCCAAATAGATTTGGTTATTTTCAGAGTATCGGAGGGGGGGGCTTCCTTTGTGGCTCAGTGGTAAAGAATCTGCCTGCCAATGCAGGATATGCGAGTTCGATCCCTGGGTTGGGAAGATCCCCTGGAGAAGAAAATGCAACCCACTCTGGTATTCTTGTCTGGGAGATCCCATGGACAAAGGCGCCTGATGGGGCTACAGTCCATGGGGTCACAAAGAGTTGGACACGACTTAGCGACTAAACAACAGCTCAGTAGCAGTATTTTAAAAATCAGTGGGTTGCTCTGAGTATTTGGCATTATGAGAACTTTTATTCAGTGTTTTTGCCCCCGCCCCATGGCTATAAGTTTCAAAGTCAGAATGAAGCTCTGTTCTCTGCTATGTGGAGAAATGAGGTCTATAAAAAGAGGGAAGAAGGAAGCCGATACCCAAGTGAAGCAGAGATAAGAGACAGACAGCAGTCCTGATATTGTCATATTCTTGGTACCAACTGTTTCTGAATCCCAGATGGATCCTTGCTCTTCTGAAGTCTTGATTGTTCTGTGAAGCATCCCCAATTTTTTTTCTCTCTTAATATCTCATTTTTTTTTACATTGAGTTGGTTTCTGTCATATGTAACCAAAATATAGTCCTGACCACTATTGTTGCCAAAATATTAAGTAGTTTTTTAATTTAAAAAACTAGAACCAAAAATAATCATTAAAAAGTAAATTTTTATCTATGATTGCCAGATGAACCTCAACACATCTTCTGGAACTTCAATACCACTCCTCTGATTTACAGTTGAGAAAAATCTTGTCACAGGAGACACTAAACGAGTTTATCTTGGCCATGTACCTCTAAGTCAACGTGATGTGCTACACAGATGTGTATAAGAGACAGGGGGTGGGGGGTGGGGAGATGGCCTGGGAGCAGCGATAAGAGAAAGAACAGAATCAGACGCATCAGCTTGTAAAGTCAAAGAAAAGTCATTTCGTAAGGTGGGGGCGTCAAGGGTGGACACGCTCTTCGACCTTCTGGGTGACTGTGGGACCTGGTTTGTTCTGAAGGAAGATGCTTGCTTCTCATGGAGAGAGCCTACAATATGCATGAACTGCTTGGAAAAGGGTAAAATCACGTAAAGTACATTCTGGAGGAGTTGCTTCTTCGCAGAAGTTCTAATCTTAGCTGGGCTTCTAGCTTTGTGCCCATGGTCGGAGAAATTTCCTGTGATAAATGACAAGACCTGTGTGGCCCAGAGCAAACTGTAAAATCAGCGAAGCTGGTGTTGGCTCTCCAGCTCTTTCTGAAGATGACCTACCCCACCTCTGATGTTTTCAGAGAGCTGACTCCTCCCCAGTCATTAACTTTCACACGCCCGCTGTCAGCCAAAAGTTCTCAGGACCACCTTCCTTTGATGGTGGGGATGTCTGGCAACGTCATTCACACTGAGAAGTCTTGGGAACTTACTCTGTTGTCTCCTCTAAATACTATCACTGATAGTAACACTTTTGACACCACCTGGCAAATATTTGGCCGGTGGGCCTCCTCCAACACCCTACACCTTCCAACACAGAACAGACTTCTCCACGTGTGTGCAGACCTGTTGTGTGCAAGTTCTGAGAGGAAAGGTGTTTTCCTGCTTGAAACAAATGAATCTGAACCACGCCTTCAAGGTTCAGGAAAGGCTTCATGGAGGAGACAATGCCCAAGGAGGGTTTTGAGGTATAAATAGGAGGTCCCCAAGGAAACAAGAAGGCATTAAAATGGCATCTTTGGGAGGCAGCTTAAATTCCACCTTGGCTGTTTTCTAGCTTTGTGACATGGTGCACATTTCTTAACCTTTTAAAGTCTCAGTCTCAGTGTTTGAAAAATGAGGTTAAGAATGGTGCTCATGGAGTTACTGTCGAAATAAGATGAGGCCTGGCACAAAATAAGTGCTCAATAAATATTTTTGATTATGTTTTCTTGAATTTGAGATAGACTTCCACAGAAACCTGTTGAAATTCTCATTGGCCCCTATTATTGGACATCTATAGAATACCTTCGTCCCCTATAATTTCAACCTCAAAGGAGACCTCAGATTAATCTTAGAGATATTTATTGAACATCTACTAGATGTCCCAAGCTCTGTCTGTGGCACTGGGGTATAGAGACAAAAAGCTCTCCTTGCCCTCAAAAGGAAGGAAAGTAAACAAGTTAATCTAATATACCATTTTCAGGGAAGTAATTGAGATTTGACAGTGAAGAGAAAGGATATTGCAGAGCGAGGCACTTAGCATTTTGCAGGATGGGGTGGGAAGTTTCAGGAAAGGCTTCATGGAAGAGACAATCCCCAAGGAGGGTTTTGAGGTATAAATAGGAGGTTCCCAGGGAAAGAAGAAGGGAAGAGCACATCAGAGGAGTACAGAGGAGCACATGCAAAGCCATACTGACATAGACAAGATGAAGTTACAGGGGGATGAGTGAGACAGGACTCCAGGAGCGGAGTCATGAGCGGTCCTGCTGAGGAGTGTGAAGTAGGGCAGGCCCGCTAGTGGGTAAGTCTAAGGAGGAATGATCTTGAGCCATTCCGCTGACAGAGTGGAGGATGAGGTAGAGGGAAACATGAGTGGAGGGGGTGAAATATGGGCCAGCTTCTCTTAGGAACTGCTTTTGGCTATTTTGGTGTTAACTTTCTCTAATCCCACTCCAGTGCTCTTGCCTGGAGAATCCCAGGGACGGGGGATCCTGGTGGGCTGCTGTGTCTGGGGTTGCACAGAGTCGGACACGACTGAAATGACTTAGCAGCAGCAGCAGCAGCAGCGATCCTTTTCAAATCTGGTTGTACTGACTTAAAAATAAGTCCCTAAATAGTACAATTTGGAAATGAAAAGAGCTCTGAAGTTTGTCTTTCTCCCTTCCTTTCTTCTTTGACAAATCAATGCTGTCTATATTTATGGCATGCAATATGATACATACATGTATATATGTATCCATGCCTCTCTGTGTGCCAGGACTATGCTTTTTCATGACAATAGCTCAATACTACAAAGTATCTCTTGAGGTCAAGAAGAAGGATGCCTCCAGCTTGGAAGTGTTTTCATTTGGTGCCAGTGACTTGACTTGAAGCAATTCAGTAGCTAAATCTGAATGGAACTGACAGAGGGCTATGTATAATATTTTATTTATCCTATTTAGTGTAAATATTAATACATTTTGCTGCAGAAACATCAAAGTTTGATCATAGGGTGCTACCACAGATTCTCTGAGGGTATTAGGTAATATATGGCATATGCAACTGTGTTCTCCTTCTAATATACAAAAATTCTGAAGGGTGAAACACATCTGGCCAGAAGGGCTTTGGCTAAGGAAAGGCATGCCTAAATGAGATCTGCTTGCCATGTGAAGGAGTAATTATTTTCCCTGATATAAACTTCCATACATCCCCTCTCCTACTTCTGTTCTTTTTTTTTTT
>SJYV01012040.1:7154-18725 GCA_006410875.1 Neotragus pygmaeus
TGAAGCCTGGCTTGGAGAATTTTGAGCATTAATTTACTAGTGTGTGAGATGAGTGCAATTGTGCAGTAGTCTTAGCATTCTTTGGCGTTGTCTTTCTTTGGGATTGGAATTCCAGTCCTGTGGCCACTGTTTAGTTTTCCAAATTTTACTGGCATATTGATTGCAGCACTTTCACAGCATCATCTCTCATGATTTGAAATAGCTCAACTGGAATTCCATCACCTCCACTAGTTTTGTTCCTAATGATTCTTTCTAAGATCCACTTGACTTCACATTCCAGGATATTTGAGCCTAAGAGTTCCCAATGCTAATAGTCTCCTCTGAAATATATTATTTTCCTAAAGCTCATGAACACGGAAAAACAGAACTTTCACAATCTGACCCTTTTTGTACCTGTTATTTCTGCCAGGAAGGTGTTTTCTTTTTACCTAGTAATGTCTAAATTACCTCATGACCCATGCTAGGACTTCAGTGAAATTCCTTGATTCCTGCAAGCAAAATTATCCTTTTCTTGCTCTATGTTCTCATAATTTTTTACTCATTCCTTTATCCTATACTTGCTGAATTCTACTGTGGACAAAAAATGACACCTGCCATATCAGTAAACAGAAGATGTTGTAGCCAGCAAACCATCAGCCTCTACAGCTGCCCCCACCCCTGTGATGCACCCTGAGGGGATTAAGGATGGAGATAAATGGATACTGGCACTACATAGTTAAGGTTCATATTAAAGGAAAGGTTTCAGTGATCCTAGACACTTGCATCTTCCCATACACAGAAAAATGGTAAACTTACTAATTTGGGATTTCTGCTTTTTCTTTAATCAACAATAATCATTTGATGTTTCTACTACTCAAATTTTTTTGTTTTTAGTTTTTATGTTTTGTTTTCTTTTGTTGTAGAGACTCCAGGCTCCTCTCTTACCTCTTTGGAACAGACCCTCTGAGCTATCTGAGAGGCTGTCTTCTGGGTTTGAGATCTCAGGAAGTCTGCCAAATAATTCATAATTGTCAAACTTCATGCTGCACTTTTTCGTCCCCAGTGGGCACGATCAAAAGTCAATGTTTACTTCTCTGTTACCCCATATTGACCATGAACAATTTGAGGTCAAGGCCCATTTTTCACTTCTTTTTGTTAAAGGTATCATTCTTCCTTTCCTCACCCCTGTATAGCATGTAACTATAACCATATAGACTTTCATATATCATGTAAAGGACCTTNCATATTGACCATGAACAATTTGAGGTCAAGGCCCATTTTTCACTTCTTTTTGTTAAAGGTATCATTCTTCCTTTCCTCACCCCTGTATAGCATGTAACTATAACCATATAGACTTTCATATATCATGTAAAGGACCTTACAGATGTTAATCAATGAGACAACAAGTGTTATCCCAATTTATACTGTTAAGGAGGAAGAAATTTTCCTCTACTCTTCTAGGTTCTTCTGGCTGGTTTAAGAATGAAATTGACAAGGAACAGACTAACAGGAAAAAAAAATCAAACAAAGTTAAGAATATGTATACATGAGAGAGACTCAGGAGAACTGAGTAGCTTGCCAAAATGGCTGAAACCCTCACTTTAAACACCATCTTCAGCTAAAGACACAGGAGAATGTTGGGGGTAGTGGTCTGGGTCTTCAAAGCTGAAGAAGGCATGGAGATGGAAAACAACCACTTGATAAACAAATGTTAGCTGGGCCAGGCAGAGGCAATGGAACACAGAGTAGGTCCTGTTCCCCCCACCACAGCTGGCCTGTGGTGTGCAGATATTTATGACCATAACTTTTCCTCTCTGGGGCCTTCATTATTTTCAATCAAAGTATATCTGTGCGTGTGCTCAGTCTAGTCTGACTCTACAACTCCTCGGACTGTAGCCGACCAGGCTCCTCTCTCCATAAAATTCTTCAGGCAAGAATATTGGAACNGCAAACCCAATAGAGTATTGTAAAGTTAAATTTAAAAATAAATAAATTAAAAAAAATAAAATAAAATAATAAAATAACCAAGATACAGAAACAAAAAATAAATAAATAAATAAAATAAAATTCACGGATCTTTCTCTTTTACAATAAAAAAAAATAAAAGCTGTATTACTCAAGTCTTTGTAAGATATAAAAAGCACAGATCTCTGGTGTTTGGTATTCTGTGTATGTACTGGAATATAACACCTAAATGCCTAGGAAGCAGAACCTAGAGGGACAAGATGGGGCACCTTCCTCATTTGGGGTAACTTTGTAGCACAGTGTTGCAGATACTGGAGCACAGAGCAGATACATCCCTGTGAGTCAGAACCATTTGGAGTGCAAACAGGCCATCACTCTTTAGTTCTTGGCAATGAATTTTGTAACCTCAAGGCACTCTTGATATTTGTGACATAGTGGTATTATTGTGGTCATTTATGTTGCAGGAAAAGACAGGGAAAAAATGGCAAGTACTGTTTGGTATCCAAGAGGGCTGATTGACAAGTGCACAGGAAAAGCGTACTTTGACATTTCCTAGAGCTCTCTCTAAGGAATTTGAGAAGGAGCAAAGATAGCTTTGTTTTCTATTTAATTGAAAATGAAACCCACACTTCTTCTTTAACTTCCCAGGATCTGCAAAACCTCACCTATACAGCCCTTATTTCTCTAAGTGCATCTCATACAACCTTCTTTGTCCCTCGAACATTCCATTCACATTGTCCTTCTTTACATTTCTTGAACACTTTAAGCTTGTTTATACCCTGTGGCCCTAAACTCTCAATTTATGTTCCCGGAATGCTCTTCTGACTATCCTCTTGACATTTATGTCTCATCTCAAATGTCACGTCTACAGAAAGGCCTAAACTAGACCTCTCTATTCTGAAGTTAATCTCTGTTATATTTCCAGGTTTAGTTTTACTACATAATTTTTTTTAAATGTACCAGCTTATTATCTGCTTTCTTCCCCACAATTGCAAGCTTAATGAGGGCAGAGTTCTCGCCTAATCTGTTCAAGAGAGAACACCCAGCACTTAGAACAGTGTTTGACAAGGAGCAGGAAATAAATAATACCTATAACTAATAGTCATTTTGTTTGACATAGCAAACTATGCATTATCTGATTACATAGTATAAATATTTAATTATAGACGATCATTTTATGGGTTGTGCTGATAATAATTATAATTGTTTAATAATTAATTTTTAATGAATACTATGAATATCATGAATCTCAATATCATGTGCATGCTTTTGATGTCATAGTAACAAAGCACTGCTATCTGGCTTCTGCCTAGCTTCCTGGCCAGACTGAACAATGAGCTCCACCTTGTGTCTTTCCCATAGGCTGTTCCTCTTCATAGAACACTCTTGCTTCCCTATTCCCATGCCTCCTCTGACTGACTAATTTTAGCCAGCTTTCAGCTGAGAGATAACATTTTTTAGGAGACCTGGGTTATACATGTAGAGAAAGATTCCCTGCATCCATGTCATACAAATACAGAGCTGACTTGAATATCCAGTCTTCCTCAGTGATCCTGCCTAGGGTAAGGTCACTTCTGCATTGCTGTATCTATCCACTCAATGTGTGAAAGGGCAATGTTCTCTTTGCTTCTGACCTGGTTAGCTTTCAGAGTACCATGTGAACTCCTCTTCTTGTGAGACATCTTAGGATCATTTTCCAGATGTGAGACAAGAAGGACTTTCCCTAAACAGAAAAATGACAGATATCAATGCCGTTAATGGCATTACTTTCTTTCTGATGTTGCTGATGTCTTTCATCACCTGTGTTTATGTCTGCACCCTCTTCGTATTTCCAACAGTACTCTTACTGATAAATAGAGATGGCTGTCTCTCCTTTGAATGGAAAAATGAGAGGTTATTTATTTACCCTCTAGAGGGATTCCTGTCTTCTTTGGAAGTTGTGCTTCCAAGGGATCCATCTGGAAATTTGAAACAAACATTTTCATGTTTCATTTCTTGATTTCCTTTCTGTGGGGAAAAGGGGGAAAACTCTGCCCCAGAGACTGCAGCTGTGGCCTAGGGTTCTGTGAAGCAGCTACCTTTTAACTCTTTTCTCCCCCAAGCATTATGATTGCACATGAACCTGCCTACTATATAGTTCTTGGAGCTTGACAGATTTAGTATAATAGCCTTTGATACAGTAAGACCCTGATATGCAATTGAGAGTTTATTGGCTATGAACTGAATTATTCACTGAGCCTGATGACCTACCTTGTAATGCTTCCTTGAAGGGCATCCTTATCTTAGTAGACTCTAAAATCTTTGAACAGTTTCTGGACACTCATCCAGATGATGTTTGTGATAATCATAATGATAATGATAGCATCAAGGACTATGCTGATAATGAACATTTTTACTCACTAGGATTCAAGCTTCAGGAGAGCAAGGATTTTGGATGCTTGGGTTAATTATATACCCCAAATGCCTAAAACAGTGTCCAGTACATGGCATAAAAATCAGAAAATATTTTTGAATGAATGGACGTGCATGTACTACATACCAGAACCTGTGCTGAACATCTTAAAAACATTTCCTTTTAAAATCTGCTTAAGAACTTCATGAAGTGCGATTTATGATCTCACTTTATAGATAAGGAAACTAAAGCTTAGAGGTGTTAAAGATTGTTTTTCCAAGAACTTAGAACTAATAAGTGATGAAAATGCAATCAAACCCAAGCACTAGAACTTCACACCTCATATCTTTAACCTCTATATTCTATTTACTGATTGATTGATATATTTTGCATCAATAAAATGCAAATTAAATGGATAATTCATAAGTAAAGCATTTTGGTTTTAGTATAAAATGCTACTGTGTGAATATGTATTATGCAAACTATGAAGGGTTGAGTAACTTTTGGGACAAATGTAGGGAAAATGCTAGAATCTGTTTTTAGGTTAAATTGGTTGCCTCTAAAGGGAATAAAATATCTTCCCCAAGATATTAAAATTCTCTCTGAATGTTGTATGTACACATTTTCTATGTAAACAGCTTGAATTGTGTTTCTAAAGCCTAACTAAAATGAACAGATTGCATTAATAATTAGTTTAGAGTATAAGAGTGCTTAAGGGGATCTCCCATAGCTAAATACCTATATGTGTTGTGATTTTGCAGTTAAATATTGCTCACTATGTATGTTTTCCTGTACCTTAAACTTTTAGTTATTATGTTTAATCTGTGAATCTTTTAGCTAAATGGTTTAAGTGGAATCTTTACTCTTGAGAAAGACTCTGTGGTGTACTCTTTGAATACATAGATTTGGGGACCAGAATTTGAATTTTGTTTCTGCACCTTACTATTTGACATGGGTGAGTCACTGGAGTGGGAAAAACAATAGTATCTACTTGTCAGAGTTATAAGATTAAAATGAAGCAAATAATATGAATCACTTGAAATAGATTTTGATATGTAGTGAGAGTTCAAGAAATTATGCATGTAGCTTTTTCTAAACAAATTCCTGTGCAAGACTAATATTTCATACACCATGCATTCACATTCATTCTCTTAGACTTAGATCATAAAAGTAAATCAGTAACAACCAAACAGAAAGTGCATTAGCTGAAAGAACAAGATTCAAGTATTGGCTCCATATCTTTAGATCTCTGTGATCTCATACCTTTGCAAGCTGGGCCTGCTTTTCTTAGCAATTACATTTTCCCTGCTATTAGGACACATGACCTGTTTGGACATATGCTTTCATTTTTAAGTTCTTCACATTGTAGGGGCGGGAAAGTTTCTCTTCCACCCTCTTAAGGTCTCTGACTGGACCTAAGAATTAAGCTGACATAAGACAAATAAGCTGACATAAGATAAACAGGAGAAAAAGCATAACAAATTTTAATTATTTTTATGCATTTATGGGAGTCTAAAGTAGAGAAATGACTGCAAAAGGAGAGTAAATTGTGAAAACCTGACAAGGCAAAAAGCCTAGGCTAGGGTAGTTGATTTGGTAGAAAAGTAACTAGGAAGATAAAGGTTAGTTCAACAAGGTATGTCAGAGCAGATTTTTTTTAACCTCCTTGGTGATAAAAATGTTACATTCTTTCTGTTATAGGTAGGACTTCTTTCACATGGGAGTTTCATCCCCTGCTTTTAAGTAGAAAATTAAATTCAGAGTATTCTTTTCGCATGTGCTACTTTTCAAGGGTTTTTAACTCAAAACAGTAAATATACAGAGCGGCATATTTTGGGGTGATATGGCCCGAAATCTTTTAAAATGTTTATTATTCTGTATAACCTATGGAGGAGACAAACACTTTAGGGAACTTGAATCCCACATTCTTAGTGAAAGTGTCTGAAGATGCCTTGCTGAGGCAGAGTGCGTTCATGTAGGAAACATCTTTCAAGAGACTTGTATAAACAAGTACGTGACCATTATGTACCATTATACTTATCTATCTTCTCTCCCAAGATTTTGAGTTGAGTCAGAACAAAAAATGTATTTCAGAATTAGTACTTATTAATGAACTGATAAATTTTACAGAATGTCAACTCTGTGCTCAACTATTGCTTATGCAAATGAAGATGTGTATAANCCTACAGTTGGCTACTGATGCTGGTTTGGGGATTTGTCATCTGGGTGCTAGACAGCAGCAGAAGGGGAGACATGGTTTCCAGAATGTGCTGACTTTCCTAGGACTCGGCCTCTCCACTCTGGGTCCTTTCCAGGCAGGAGCAGAGCATGTAGGCTGTCCCAGGGTGAGGAAAGGGGAGGCCTGGAGAAGAGCAGGAAGATGATCGAGAGAACCTGATGGCCGAAAGGTAACAGGGCCAAGGAGGCTGTCTCTTATACACATCTAGATGTGTATAAGAGACAGGGACTTGATAAGAACTGTTTTGAGGCTATATATTCCCTCTATGGCCCAAGATATACTAAAGAAGGTTCTGTAATTAAATTAAACCAGCAAGGAGCTAATTACTTGGCTCATTTTGTCAGAGCACATGACAAATTTTCACTGAACTTTCCATTGGGGATTTCATTTTATAGGAGGGGCCCCAAAGAAGCAGCCCTTGGAAATTCATATTTCATGTATTGTGAAGTTGTTTGTTAAATTGCAATGTATGTCCCCATAGGAACTTGGAGTTGCCAGAAATTTTTTGTGTTTATGGCGGAAGACTTGAGAGAAATTTTTATCTGATCTCAGTGTCAAATACAGTTGTGGTTCTAAAACAATTGATCTCGGTACTATAAACTTCACTGGCTGAATATCCCTTTTTTACAATGACTTACAGAGAGCTTAGAGTGAAGGTGAGGACCTACATAACGCAAAATAAGGTCCATTATGATATGCACTTCTTATTATGAACTTTAATCTATTTTACATCTTGATTCTGCATACTCTCTCTTCCTTCATTCATGCTTTTAATCTAGGCACTCTTGTTATATTTTATTTTTCTTCCTGGCTTAAGTTATTTCCCATTTAAGGTGAGATATAGGTAAATGCATGCATATATTTTAGCATCATAATAGCATAAGCTCATGAATCAGAAATATCTGGATTCTGAGCCTCGCTCTTCTACGTCCCAGCTGTGTGATCTCTGGTTAGTTACTCAACCTCTCTTTGTCTCAGCTTTTACATTTTAAATGGAAATGATAACTGTAGCTACTCCATGAGGTTATTGTGAAAAACAAATTAGTTAATACAAATAAAGTGCTTAGCACAGTGCCTTATGCATAGTAAGTGCTCAATGAAATGTACTATTGTGGTCTAAGTACCTTTTCTCATCAGTAAAGTGGTGATAACAATACCTATCCTAATTTTCAGAGTTCTTTTGAATAGTTAATGAGTTAATATGAATACACCCTTAGAATCTTGACAACTGTACAACACTCTCCTTATGGCTTATACATGCACATATATGTGTTATATATGCATGTATGTATGCACACAAGTATGTACATGTACACACATGTACATATGCACAAACACTATACATGTGTGTATATATGTAAATATTGGGTTGGCCTAAAGGTTTGTCTGGGGTTCCATAACATCTTAATGGGAAATTCAAGAGAACTTTTTGGCCAATATACACATAGGTAGTGTTTGTACCTGCAAACTTCATGAAAGTAGAGACCTTGCCTGATTTTTTCAAAGGAATACACCCAGTCCCTAGCACCTAGAACAGTGTTTGGGATAGAGTAAGCAGGCACTCAATAAATATTTAATGAATAATGAATGATCGCTGGTCCTCATATCCAGGGTTTATGATTCTGTAGGTTCCTGATGGTGTTACTGCTTTAAGAGGTAGTGGTTTAGTGGAAACGGTAGAGTTTTTGGAAAGAGACATATCTTAATGCAAATTTGGACTCTGCTGCTTATCTTTATAAGTTATCTATCCTCTCTGAGATTCAGTTTACACATTTGCAAAATTCAAATGATAGTGATATCTAATTCAAAGGATTCCTGTGAGGTTTGGGTGAAATGACGTTTTGGAATGTGAAGTCAAGTGGGCCTTAGAAAGCATCACTATGAACAAAGCTAGTGCAGGTGATGGAATTCCAGTTGAGCTGTTTTAAATCCTGAAAGATGATGCTGTGAAAGTGCTGTACTCAATATGCCAGCAAATTTCGAAAACTCAGCAGTGGCCACAGGACTAGANTGGGAAATAGATGGGGAAACAGTGGAAACAGTGTCAGACTCTATTTTTTTGGGCTCCAAAATCACTGCAAATGGTGAACACAGCCATGAAATTAAAAGATGCTTACTCTTTGGAAGAAAAGTTATGACCAAACTAGATAGCATATTCAAAACAAGAGACACTACTTTGCCGACAAAGATCTGTCTAGTCAAGGCTATGGTTTTTCCAGTAGTCATGTCTGGATGTGAGCATTGGACTGTGAAGAAAGCTGAGTGCCAAAGAATTGATGCTTTTGAACTGTGGTATTGGAGAAGACTCTTGAGAGTCCCTTGGACTGCAATGAGATCCAACCAGTCCATTCTGAAGGAGATCAGCCCTGGGATTTCTTTGGAAGGAATGATGCTAAAGCTGAANGCTGAGTGCCAAAGAATTGATGCTTTTGAACTGTGGTATTGGAGAAGACTCTTGAGAGTCCCTTGGACTGCAATGAGATCCAACCAGTCCATTCTGAAGGAGATCAGCCCTGGGATTTCTTTGGAAGGAATGATGCTAAAGCTGAAACTCCAGTACTTTGGCCA
Source organism: Neotragus pygmaeus (assembly GCA_006410875.1). Taxonomy (NCBI): domain Eukaryota; kingdom Metazoa; phylum Chordata; class Mammalia; order Artiodactyla; family Bovidae; genus Neotragus; species Neotragus pygmaeus. The sequence continues at coordinate 16,298 of SJYV01012040.1, forward strand.
CCTCATGGGAAGAGATGACTCATTGGAAAAGACTCTGATGCTAAGAGTGATTGGGGGCAGGAGGAGAAGGGATCGACAGAGAATGAGATGCCTGGATGGCATCACCAACTCAATGGACTTGAGTCTGAGTGAACTCCGGGAGTTGGTGATAGACAGGGAGGCCTGGCGTATTGCGATTCATGGGGTCGCAAAGAGTCGGACACGATTGAGTGACTGAACTGAACGGAACTGAACACTTTGTCCACATGATGCAGTCGTTGCTCAGTTAAATCAATTCTAGAAAATATTGTGAGCTTTAATTCAAACAGAACATAACAAATAAGGAAAAATAGTAATCAAATCCACAGGGGAAGACATGTGAAGTCTGGGAATTAACAAGTCCTGATTTTGATCCTGTATCTTGTATTGTATAATTGCTGAAGTATTACTTTTCCTACCACTGGTCTTTGTTTCCTCATCTCTAATGGGCTAAATGGGATTAGTTGATTTTCAGACACATTGGTGGTTCAGAAATGCTCTGATTTTATGTTGACAATTGGCTGTATGTGGTTAACTAATCAATTAAATCATTCCTGAATGAAGGTGCAGCCTAAGAGAGAGAGCCCCCTGGAAAGCCCAAAGAGAGAGAACAGGACAAAAATCCAGTACTAAAGAAAACACAAAAATATGACCCTGCATTTCATTAAGCAACATTCTAAGAGAGTAAAAAATGTCTTAATGTGAGTAGACTTCAGATGAAGTTTGGGGCTTACTTATAGCTCAGTAGGTACAGAATCCACCTGCAATGCAGGAAACCCCAGTTTGACTCCTGGATCTGGAAGATGTGCTGGAGAAGAGTTAGGCTACCCACTCCATTATTCTTGGGCTTCCTTGGTGGCTCAGCCAATAAAGAATCTGCCTGCAATGTGGGAGACCTGGGTTCGATCCCTAGGTTCGAAGATCCCCTGGAGAAGGGAAAGGCTACCCACTCCAGTATTCTGGCCTAGAGAATTCCATGAACTGTATAGTCCATGAGTTCACAAAGAGTCGGACACAACTGAGTGACTTTCACTTTCAAGATGAAGCTTGCTTGCCTCTACACTTTCTTCTTGTCTATATACGTAATTCAGTATAATTTTCCAAAGAGCAGTGAAGGTTGGATATGACTCTGAATTTTTTTTAAATTTATTTAATTTAATTCATTTATTTGGCTGCACTGAATCTTAGTTGGGGTACCTGGGATCTTTAGTTGCAGCAGGCAAGCTTCTAGTTGTGGCCTGTGGANGTATAATTTTCCAAAGAGCAGTGAAGGTTGGATATGACTCTGAATTTTTTTTAAATTTATTTAATTTAATTCATTTATTTGGCTGCACTGAATCTTAGTTGGGGTACCTGGGATCTTTAGTTGCAGCAGGCAAGCTTCTAGTTGTGGCCTGTGGAATCTAATTACCAAACCAGGGATCAAACTTGGGCCCCTGAAATGGGAACACAGACTCTTAGCCACTGGACCACCAGGGAAGTCCTAGATTTTTATTTGATATATTGAAAAATTGAAAAATATAATAGTAACTTTTGATTTCCTATGTTAGAGATTAATAAAAAGAATTGAAAGTAAACAAAAAGCAAACACATTTTTATTTTTCTAATTATTCTATATAAATTTAGATATTTTCTGCTATTCTGAATTGAGTTTTATTTTTTAAATTTCTATTAATTTGATTTTTTTCAGTTTTGTAAATATGGCCTCTAATAAAGCTGATATTTAGCCTAAGCTATTAACCTTTCCCTTCCAAATATTTTAACTAATCATGATTGTTCAGTAGCAATTGACTGTTCTTCCCTATTGAATGAACTGATCTAAGTCTGTGATTGTGGATACAGCTTCCAGTAGATTTCTAGTCAAGTCAAAACTTTCCTGTGCTACATTTTATTTAACATAGTTACTAGGATTTTAAGAGAGATTTTTGTTAACCATTGCAGGTCTAATTATACCCACTAAAGTATCTTAATTAATCATGCAATTAGAGAATAAATAAGCACTGTGTTCTATCTTCAGAAGATGCAATTATTCATGGAATCTTGAAGTTATTTCAGAAAAGGTAGCATAGAGGACTCCCAGGTAAAAATAGTTAAATGATACTGCATCACAGAAACTTCCTCATTAAAAAATAAAGTAATAAAAATAATTATTATAAATACCTGTTGAAAAGCATTGTCAACTTAACACAGAATGTCTACAACCTTAGCCATACATATTAAAAGCCATTTGCCAAATAAAGAAACTGAACATTTATAGTTCAATGTGGGAGGGCGTAGCTTCCAACATGCCATATCTCACCACTCCCAATTTCCTGATTAGTTGGCAACATTCTAAAACTTCTCTTCAACTTTTCAAAACTTGGAGGAAAGATTACTAGTTAGGTATCCTTATCAATTCACTTCCTGCCTA
>SJYV01012040.1:26682-56670 GCA_006410875.1 Neotragus pygmaeus
AAAAAAGAGCTTTATGAAGTATAAAGCAACATATGAATGGTGTTGCTGAATGAGTGAATGGGGTTGGCTGAGCAAACTCTGGGAGACAGTGAAGGACAGGGGAGCCTGGTGTGCTGCAGTCCATGGGGTTGCAAAGAGCTGGACATGACTTAGCGACTGAACATCAAGAACAACCACCACCACCACTCAAGGTTTTCTACTTAAATGCTGTTTCACACAGTTAAGTACTATTATTTTTAAAGTCTTTGTTCAATATCTATTGATGTCTATTACATGCAGGCACCATGCAAGATGTTTTCAAGCCCAAGATCTCATTTCACCCATATAACAAGCATAAGGGATAGATTCCTGTTATAGAGTAGACTGAGGTTCAGGGCATTAAGTGCTAGCTTCTATTCATTCACTCCATAAATATGTATGAAACACCTACCTTCGGTCAGACAATATGCTCAAAGGGGAGCAATAGTAAACTAACCAGCCCTGATCTCTGCCTCATCTAGTGGAGATAAAAAATAAAAGCCCGATAATCTTGAAAGAAATTGATTACTATTGTGACCAACACTGTAGTAGGAAGAGCCCCTGTGGATGTCGGGGAAGCTTCCCTAGGAAGTTACATTTTTAACGACACTTGAAGAAAGAGTAGGAATGAGATAGGGGTAAGGGTGTACAGGAGAGCATTCCCAGCAGTGGGCGAAGCCTGTGCAAAGGCCCTGTGGGTGGAGGGAGAGGGACACAGCTGGAGCACAGAGTGAGGAGCTTGCTTTGAGATGCAGCTAGAGGGACTGACAAGCCAAAAAAACTAGCAAAAAGCTTGCAGAGCCTTGCCCAATCATAAGCCAGAAACTGCAGAGTCAGGACTTAATTTAGGGCTTCTAAGCATCCCCTGGAGAAGGCAATGGCACCCCACTCCAGTACTCTTGCCTGGAAAATCCCATGGACAGAGGAGCCTGGTGGGCTGCAGTCCATGCAGTCGCGATTGAGCAACTTCACTTTCACTTTTCACTTTCATGCATTGGAGNGCAAAGAGCTGGACATGACTTAGCGACTGAACATCAAGAACAACCACCACCACCACTCAAGGTTTTCTACTTAAATGCTGTTTCACACAGTTAAGTACTATTATTTTTAAAGTCTTTGTTCAATATCTATTGATGTCTATTACATGCAGGCACCATGCAAGATGTTTTCAAGCCCAAGATCTCATTTCACCCATATAACAAGCATAAGGGATAGATTCCTGTTATAGAGTAGACTGAGGTTCAGGGCATTAAGTGCTAGCTTCTATTCCTGTCTCTTATACACATCTTTCACTTTTCACTTTCATGCATTGGAGAAGGAAATGGCAACCCATTCCAGTGTTCTTGCCCGGAGAATCCCAGGGGCGGGGGGAGCCTGGTGGGCTGCCGTCTATGGCGTCGTACAGAATCGGCCAGCCTGAAGCGACTTAGCAGCAGCAGCAGCAGCAGAGTCTTCTAGTTGAAGGGCATTGAGTGGAAATCGAGAGACCCAGTTCCAGTTTCCGATCTTTCTCTACTGAATGGTGTGGGCTTATTCAATGCAACTGAACTCAATATAGTTTTCACATTAGCAAAGTGGTTCACTCTAGCTCTAAGATTACTGTAACTTCATAGAATTCACCAAATTTTTAGCCTGAGTATTCCAAGAAAAAAAAATTAAAAAGGGAGGGTGTTAAAACAAAACTTTTTTTGCAGGCTGCTTCTTTGGGGATCTGATTCCAGGGAACAAGAATGGGGATTCAGTGAGTGTGAATTGGGAAAGGAGGGAAAGTAGTACAGGCATATGACATTGAGCTAGTTATGGTTGTTGGCAATTGTAGCTTCATCCTACCAGGATCTTCCACGTTGCTGTGCAGAACACCTCTCAGAATTTTTCACCCATAATGCAGAAAAAAGAACATTGATTTAACATCAGTTCCTGCACAGGGCAGGTGTTAATTCACAGCTAAGATTAGAATATAGCACACTACTATATATAAAATAGGTAAGCAACAAGGATATATTGTATAGCATAGGAAACTATATTCAATATCTTGTGATAAACTATATTGAAAAAGAATCTAATATGTGTGTGTGTATATATGTATAACTGAGTCATTTTGCTGTCCACTCAAAACTAACACAGCATTGATATTAGCTATACTTATTTTTTAAACTGGTGTATAAAATGCAGTTTGTGTATGCTTAGTCACTTCATTTATGTCTGACTCTTTGTGACCCTATGGATTGTAGCCCACCAGGCTCTCCTGTCCATGTGATTCTCCATGGACAGGAATACTGACAAGAATACAAATACAAGGCAAAAATATTGAAGTGGGTTGCCATTCCCTTCTCCAGGGGATCTTTCCAACCCTGGGATAGAATCCGAGTCTTCTGCATCTCCTGCATTGAAAGGCAGATTCTTTACCACTGAGCCACTGGGAAAGCCAGGCAATGCAGGATATCAAGTTAAATTTGAATTTCAGATAAAGAACATTTTTTAGTATAAATGTGTCCTAAATATTGTATGGAGCCTGTGCTAAGTAACTTCAATCATGTCCGACTCCTTGTGACACTATGGACTGTATCCCACCTGGCTCCTCTGTCCATGGGGATTCTCCAGGCAAGAATACTGGAGTGGGTTGCCATGCCCTCCTCCAGGGGATCTTCCAAACACAGGAATCAGGGATCAAACCTAGGTCTCCCGTATTGCAGGCAGAGTCTTAACCATCTGAGCCACTGAGAAAACCGTATGGAGCATCAGTTCAGTTCAGTACAGTGGCTCAGTCCTGTCCGACTGTTTGTGACCCCATGAATTGNACAGGAATCAGGGATCAAACCTAGGTCTCCCGTATTGCAGGCAGAGTCTTAACCATCTGAGCCACTGAGAAAACCGTATGGAGCATCAGTTCAGTTCAGTACAGTGGCTCAGTCCTGTCCGACTGTTTGTGACCCCATGAATTGCAGTACGCCAGGCCTCCCTGTCCATCAACTCCCAGAGTTCACTCAAACTCATGTGCATCGAGTCTGTGATGCCATCCAGCCATCTCATCCTCTGTCGTCCCCTCCTCCTCCTGCTCCCAATCCCTCCCAGAATCAGAGTCTTTTCCAATGAGTCAACACTTCCCATGAGGTGGCCAAAGTACTGGAGTTTCAGCNTTTAGACATAATTCTATTTTGCACTTAATAAACTATAGCATAATACAAACATAGCTTTTATATGCACTGGGAAACCAAAAAATTCAGATGACTCACTTTGTTGTAATATTCAGTTTATTGCCATTGTTTGAAACTGATCCTGGGATATTGCCAAGGTCTGTCTGTACAGTAACAAATAATTTGAGTACTCAGTTAACCTTTCAATAATTCATTTATCAAATATGTACTGAATGACTACTGTGTGCCAGGCAGTGTTTTAGTCACTAGGGAGCCTTTATCAAACAAGAAAGACGAGGGCCTTGTTTTCCTGAAGTTTAAATTCCATTTGGAGATATATATGACCAGGAAACTGATAAACTGACTATACAGATAGACAATTGCCAAACTACATGCAAAAGAAGAATTTTTACCCATATCATGCAACAACTTATGTACAAAACTAGTTCCTTACCTACAATAAACACCCCAGGAAGCCAGCTTGCTATATAAGTCTGACTGGGGGTAAGTCAAGCTGCTTTCTCTGGTAACTGGCCCAAAATATCCAAGACATGACGCAATAACTGATAACTTTCCTATTTTATCCCTACTTCCAACTTAGGACCAACCAGAGTAAACCAAATAAAGACCCATCATCAATCATATATGATGCCCAGATTCAAGTTATCATCCAGCAACTGTCCTATGCTAACAGCTTCCAATCAGGTCATACCAGAAACCATTTATTTTTTCCACTACAAAGCTTCCCCACTCCTATCTCTGCCTTTCAGTCTCTGACAAAACACGAGTGACGGTGACTGACTCCCTTGCTTAGAAAAAGCTCTGAATAAATAGCCTCTGCTTTTCTCATTTGGGTGGTCTTCATCTATTTCCATGAAACAAATAAGTGAGCAAGATGGTTTCTAACAATAATAACTGCTTTGAAGAAAACACATTTAGATAATATCACAGAAAGTAATGGAATGGGGACAGGAGATAACTTAGTATGAATGGTATAGAATGGTTCATTAAGGTGGAGTTTGAGCTGATCAGGCCTTCCCAGTGGCTCACCAGTAAAAATTTCACCTGCAATACAGGAGCCTCGGGAGATGTGGGTTTGATCCCTGGGTCAGGAAGACCCCTTGGGGGAGGGCATGGCAACTCACTCCAGTATTCTTGCCTGGAGAATCCTGTGGAGAGAGAAGCCTGGCAGGCTATAGTCTATAGGGTTGCAAAGAGTCAGACAAGACTGAAGCAACTTAGCAAACATGCACACACGTTGAGCTTATCTGAATGACAATCATGAAAGAACTTTGAAAAGATCTTGTTCAGAGACAGCCTGGTACTGGTAACAGCATGTTCAAAGGCAGAAGTAAGTTGGCAGGTTTAAGAAAACAAAAGAAAGTCAGTGTTACTATAACTTGGTTAACGAGGAGAGTAGTTGGAGGTAAGGCCAGATGTACATAGGAACCAGGCCATGGAGGATCTTGTTTGTCCCTTAGTGACTGTGTTTTATTGTGAGAACCATGGAAAATCATACAAGGATTATATGCATAAGAAGATTATGAAAACATTTAAATTGTATGTAGGGACAAGAGTAGGATCAGGGAAATCATTTGAGAGGATTTTGCAATAATTCAGGAGGGAGATGAAGATGCTAGCTCAGACAAGTGTGGTAGAACTGGACATGAAGGGAAAATGGTAGGCTTTAGGATTTACTGTGGAGGAAGAACTGACAGACATGAATAGCTGACAAGTTGGATGTACTAGGTGAGAGACATGAGACAAGACAGTTCTAGCTTTTTTGATGCATTTTGTTTGTTTGGCTTGATCCACCAGGTGGATGATGATATCATTTACAGAGATACATAAGACTGGGTCTAAAGTAGGTTTTAGTAACAGGGAGAAGAGTGGCAGGATCAGAACTTTAGTTTGGTCATATTAAGTTTAAGATGCCTTTAGATATCCAAGTATAGAGAATGCTCACTACAATAGTTTAGAACTCAGTAATGTCTCAAGGTTGAAAAAGGTGGGTTCTGCCATCTAGTGGCTGTGTGACTTTGGGCAAGTTATTTCACCTCTCTGAACCTCTGTGTACTTTTTGGTAAAAAGGAGATGATGAGACCATCAATTTATTGGGAGATTATGGGGTTACTTCATAAGTTTCAATTATTTTCTCCAGTTTAGTTTATAAATTACTAGAAACATTAGTCCCTTGGACTGCAAGGAGATCCAACCAGTCCATCCTAAAGGAAACCAGTCCTGGGTGTTCACTGGAAGGACTGATATTGAAGCTGAAACTCCAATATTTTGGCCACCTGATGCGAAGAGCTGACTCATTTTTAAAAACCCTGATGTTGGGAAAGATTGAAGGCAGGAGGATAAGGAAATGACAGAGGATATGATGGTTAGATGGCATCACTGACTCAATGGACATGAGCTTGGGTAAACTCCAGGAGTTGGTAATGGACAGGGAGGCCTGGCACGATGCAGTTCATGGGGTCGCAAAGAGTCAGACATGACTGAGTGACTGAACTGAACTGAACTGAGAAACATTTACTGGACTTTCTCCATATGTTACTGTAATACCTAGTTTTTAATGATACTGTGAGATTTCATCTTTTATCTATGTCTTTTTTTGTGAGATATTAGAAAAGTTGCATCAGAGGCTGCTGAACAGTTACCATTTTATACCTGAATCCTTCAATATTTCTTTCTAAATCATGAAAATATCAACCTCTCTCCAAGAGCAGGGTTGCTCTAGGTAAACTGATCAATCAAGTAGCAGAACTGATCTAAGATTTCTTACTAACACTGACAATTATATGGTGAGACCTATATCATTTTGACCCTTTAACTCCAAAGTTATTAATTATGGTATCACTTGAGACCATCAGGGTCCAGAGATGTTCAGGGTAAAATGCTTATCAAATGTTAGGAGATATGTTATTTAGATAATCATGCTAAAGCTGGAGTATCAAAAGATTGTCATGGAGTACCAAAAGATTGCTTTCCCTAGGGACTAGAATTTTTGCAGACAATTTGTGCCAAATTGGGAAGATTTGCTATAGTTATTTCCTTTTGAATATAGTAAAATTCTTATTAAAATGTTTTCACTAATATTAATAGAGTATAACAAGGACTAGGGGCTTCCCTGGTGGCTCAGCAGTAAAGAATCACCTGCCAATATAGGTAGACATAAAAGATATGGGTTTGGTCCCTGGGCCGGGAAGATCTCCTGGAGAAGGGAATGGCTACCCACTCTAGTATCCTTGCCTGGAGAATCCTATGGACAGAGGAGCCTGATGGGCTACAGTCCATAGGGTTTCAAAGAGTCAGACACAACTGAAACAACTTACTACACACACATGTAGTACGTTGGTATTGGTCATACATAGCTGCCAGCCTCCTTTCTTTTTCTCCCATACCTTCCTATTCCAGCCAGTCACCATCCTTACTAATGCTTTCTAAGTTCATTTTAGGTCTTGACCACTGTCAATTGAAAAAAAAAAAAAAGCAAACCTAACAGTTGAGAACTGCTCCAAAATTAGGTAAGAGAGGAATCAGAATACAAAGGAATTTTTCCACAAAGCCAGATAGTCAGAACAACAAAAGATTACTGTTAATTAAAGAAAACCAGACATCTCACATCAATGAATTTAGTGCTTGGGCTCATTGAAGTCATTCCTTGGATGTGCACCTTAGCTATCTGGGGCCAATATCCTGTCCTTTCCCATCCTGAGTCCCTCAGTATGCTTTCTCCCTGGGGGTGGCTTCAGTGACAAGACTCAGCCAATTTGTCTCCTTCCTGAGTTCCCTCAAGGCTCACCATAAGGGTGAGGATAGTGACTAGTTTGATGTCCATAGCACCCCTTTTTGCTCATATAGCGGGTGAGGTTTTTCATCCACATCAGATTTACACACTAAGATCATGGCATCTGGTGCCATCATTTCATGGCAAATAGGTGGGGAGACAGTGGAAACAGTGACAGGCTTTATTTTCTTGGGCTCCAAAATCACTGCAGATTGTGACTACAGCCATGAAATTAAAAGATGCTTACTCCCTGGAAGAAAAGCTGTGACCAACCTAGACAGCATATTAAAAAGCTGAGACATTACTTTGTCAACAAAGGTCCATCTAGTCAAAGCTATGATTTTTGCAGTAGTTATGTATGGATGTGAGAATTGAACTATAAAGAAAGCTGAGTGCTGAAGAATTTATGCTTTTGAACTGTGGTGTTGGACGAGACTCCTGAGAGTCCCTTGGACTGCAAGGAGATCCAATCAGTCCATTCTAAAGGANATTTTTGCAGTAGTTATGTATGGATGTGAGAATTGAACTATAAAGAAAGCTGAGTGCTGAAGAATTTATGCTTTTGAACTGTGGTGTTGGACGAGACTCCTGAGAGTCCCTTGGACTGCAAGGAGATCCAATCAGTCCATTCTAAAGGAAACCAGTCCAGAATATTCACTGAAAGGACTGATGCTGAAGCTGAACTCCAGTACTTTGGCCACCTGATGTGAAGAACTGATTCATTTGAAAAGACCTTGATACTGGGGAAGATTGAAGGTGGAAGGAGAAGGAGCCAATGGAGGATGAGATGGTTGGATGGCATCACCAATTCAACAGACATGAGTTTGAGTAAACTCTGGGAGTTGGTGATGGACAGGGAGGCCTGGCATCCTGCAGTCCATTGGGTGGCAAAGAGTCGAACATGACTCAATGACTGAACTGAACTGAGATTTACACACAGTTTACAACATGTTTACAAACAGTGGATGAGAAAAGGGATTGTTCCATTTCCTGGACTATTTTTCAAATAAAGAAATTGGTATTCACCAGTGTTGTAAAGATTCAGGATCTGAATCCTAGTTTTCTGATTTCAAGTGCAATGTCCTTTCCAATATGACATTTCACCTTCAAGAAGTTTACAAATTACGGCCTTTTTCATTCATGTAAAAGGTTGCATTTGCTTTTGTTGTCTTACTTGGGAAACTATTCTTCATACAGAATGCTCTTTCCATGGTAGTTTACATTTTGCATCCCCCAAAACCCATTCCATAAACCTACTTTGAGAGAACAATGGAATGCTATCTGTACGATGAAGCAGCATCTGTCTCATACATACATATGTACGCATGCTTGGGCACATATATGTGCAAAGGTNTAGTTTACATTTTGCATCCCCCAAAACCCATTCCATAAACCTACTTTGAGAGAACAATGGAATGCTATCTGTACGATGAAGCAGCATCTGTCTCATACATACATATGTACGCATGCTTGGGCACATATATGTGCAAAGGTTTTAACCCTTCGGTTTTGTAGTTGGTAGTCACTATTCTAAAAAAAAAAAAAAATGATTGTTTTCTGTTTAATTTATTTCCAAGGCATAAATTTGAGAAATAAGAATCATGAAATCAAGAGGAATAAAGAATAAGGTTAGCAGCTGGCTTACATATATATTTTTTTCTTTCTGCAAAACTGTTCCCTATTCTCCATGCCAGTGAAGTCGGTGTAATGTTCATTGCTTCAGGTATTTTGATCAAGATCCTCCTCTGTTGCAAATAGCTCAAGATTATTTGTTTGTAACTCTCCTTTTAAATGAATGTGCTTTGATCATTTCCTAAAAGTTTTTAATATGTTTAATATGTTTTAATATGTTTCCAGCTGAAGCCCTTTCACTGAAGGGATGGAGGCCTCACTGAATGTCTTCTGGATATTTTACCTCTGCCCTGACAAGCTGTCAGTTCTTATGTTGATATCTCTATTTTATATCTTTCCTTTACCCCAAGAAATCTTGACACATTTTCATTTCCTCTTATGAAAGATTTTGAGACAGAGGTGTGGCAGATGTCACTTTAGACTTCAAGGTGGAAAAAAANCATATTGTATTTTCCCTGAAAATATAGAAGAATTTGTGATATTGCTTTCGGTTATTTTGTGTGCTTAGCCACTCAGTTGCGTCTGACTCTATGTGACCCCATGGGCTGTAGCCCGCCAGCCTCTTTTGCCCATGGAGATTTCCAGGCAAGAATACTGGAGTGGGTTTCCATGCTCTCCTCCAGGGGATTTTCCCAACCTGGGAATTGAGCCCAGGTCTCCCACATCGAAGATGGATTCTTTATCGTTTAAGCCACCAGGGAAGCCCTTATTTTGAGGTCTAAGGACTCTTTGCAACCCCATGGACTGTCACACATCAGGCTTCCCTGTCCTTCACTATCTTCCAGAGTTTGCTCAAAGTCATGTCCATTTGAGTTAGTGATGCCATCCAACCATTTGGGTATATAGCCAATTAACAAACAATATTGTGATATTTTCAGGTGAACAGCAAAAAGATTCAGCCATACATACTAGTGGACCTATTCTCCCCAAGACTCCCCTCCTATCCAGGCTGCCACATAATGTTGAGCAGAGTTCTCCATGCTATACATACAGTAGGTCCTTATTGGTTATCCATTTCAAATATAGCAGTGTTGTACCTACATTTCTATTGAAACAATGTAATGTGTAAATAATTTTTGAAAAATTACACGAAGACTTTGTTCTAAATATCAAATGCCTAAACCGACAGATATATCAGATTACATTCAGATTCTTGGTAATTGCCAATATATCCTCTATTCAGTGAATCTTCCATGAGACTAAGACTATAACCTTTGGCAAAGCAGGTCTTAATGTTTTGCTTTTACTTATTTTCATTGTTATCATTTTATCCTCCTTCACTATAATAAGTGCTTAATGGATGATTTTGATTGGTCTCTTAAAACCTTAGTTTGTTATTGGCAGTTTATTTTCAGTATCTGAAGCGTAAAAGCAAGAAAAGGATCAGCACTGATAAAGACAAATCCTCTGTGACAGACACTTTATACATATACAGTTACCCTTCACAGCAGTCTAGTTAGGTGGTTTTTATAAAAGGTTAGGTATTTTCCTATTATAGCAGGATTGAAGCAAAAATTAGTTATTTTCCTGTTATAGGAGGATTGAAGCAAAAACAAGAAAATCTTAATTAATGTGAGAAATAGTTTCCTAAGATTGAATATGGGGACAATGTGTGTGTGTGTAGGGGGTGGTGTATGGGTGCACACCTGCATTTATATGAATCTGTATGCTGCATTCAATTGGGTTTTTAATCACTGGCCTCAGTTTGATAGTTCTCAAATATTGCAGATTGTATGATGTAGAAAGCATGGGGAAGTCATGTTTAAAGGTATTAGGAAATTCCAGAAGCAATAACCAGATTTACCACAATTGTGATTGACTATGTTGTTGTTGTTCAGTTGCTAAATTTTGTCTGAGTCTTTGCAACTACATGGACTGCAGCATGTCAGCCCCCTCCATCCTCAACTGTTTTCCGGAGTTTGCTCAGATTTATGTCCATTGAGTTGGTGATGCTATGTAATCATCGCATCCTTTGCTGCCCTCTTGTCCTTCTGCCTTCAATCTTGCCCTACATCAGGATCTTTTCCAATGACTTGGCTCTTCACATCAGGTGGCCTAAGTATTGGAGTTTCAGCTTCAGCATCAGTCTTTCTAATGAATATTCAGGGTTGATTTCCTTTAGGGTTGACTGATTAGATCTCCTTGGTGTCCAAGGGACGTTAGTCTTCTCCAGCACCAGAATTCAAAGACTTCAATTCCTAGGGCCTCAGCCTTCTTTATGAGCCAGCTCTCACGTCCATCCATGACTACTGGAAAAACCATAGCTTTGACTAGATGGACCTTTGTCAGCAACGTGATGTCTTTGCTTTTTAGTATGCTGTCTATTTTATCATAGCTTTCCTTCTAAGAAGCAAGCATCTTTTAATTTCATGGCTGCATCTGCAGTGATTTTGGAGCCCATGAAAATAATATCTGTGATTGCTTATCTATCATCAATTGTCCAAAAACATCATTCTGTGGTAAAACATGTGGAAAACCTGAGGACACCATGAACTTATTACTCTGCAGTTGATGTCACTCAAGCACTACCTTCTTTCTCATCTAATTTTATTCATTTTACTTTATTTTTTCTTCTACCCAGCCATACCTATGGCCCTAGATACCAGTTATTAGTACTACTGCACTAGTGATCAATCTGGTGAGCTGTTTTTCAACTTATCACAAGACAGCCACCAACCAAATATTTCCTAACTTTTCCCTAAATGAGGTGAGTGCTGAAAAAGAAAAGACTAACAGATAGAATATAAGGACTTGAGGCTGAGAAAGTGATGAGGGTGAGTCTAGGTCATTTGGTTCTTGAACAAATGCTGAGAGCTAGACATGAAACTCCACATCCCTGCGACTCAGGCCTCACCAAACTGAATTCAATTCCTGCAAGTAATTATACATCTTTATTCTTAAGATCACATAGCTCAGTCTATATGGCGTTCCTTTTCTCATTTCTTTTTTATAATTTGAGAACACTTTCATCCTTCAGGGTCTAACTCAAATACTATCTGCTCACCAAAGATTTCACTGATGTTGCCATGCAGTTATTCATTGTCTGCTTTGTGTTCTCTGAGAGTTTCCACTTAAAGCTATTTTAACTAAATTGTCAGCTGACTCTATGTTGAGAGCAACTCCAAACATGCCTACAACCATATGTGCCACTTAAATGAGCTGTCTTCATGAATCCAGACTTAGGGTCTTCCTTTGAGTTTTGCCTTCTACCATTTCCCTAAAACCAAGCTGTAGCCTCTTTCATTCTTATCTCCCAACCTTAGATTCTTGACCTGCTTGGTTTTTAATTTTAAGCCTCCATCCTCCTATTTCCATATAGAGATTTGGTAGTTCTCTGCCATGCTGTTTACTTTGACTTGACCTAGAAACACAATTGGATGAAATTCTTCCTGAGCTCCATGCCCCACAGTAGTAGAGAAAAGCTGTTATACTTTTTCTCAGGCTTAGGCTTTTGGAATCCTGTGATTCCTGTGATTCCTGTGAGTCTCATGGGTTGTCCATGAACAAGAAAGGGAGATTAGACACATCATATAGTAATCCTCCATAAATATTCACAGCCTGAGTGGAAAATGAATTAAGTTCCAGTTAATTTTTTTCTCAAAATCTTCCTCTTTCATAAACATCACAAATGAAAATAATAATAAATTAATACATGTTATAAGATATATTAAGGTAATATATGTTACCATAATCAAATGAATTTTGAACTGCTGCTAAAAACTAAACAAAAATGCAAAGATCTAAATATATGTATATTTAAGTGCATTTTTATTATAAAACTGTACTATAATTGAGCGGCCTTTTGATTTAGCAGCCACAATAGAACAGCTTGTCAGTTGGAGTATTTTCCTGAAGAGTTGTGATAAAAAAAAAAAAAAACCTAAAGAATGACTAAGTTAAGCAGGTGTAATGTGGTTTATGAATTTTTATTCTATTCATTAAATATTCAAGGAGTCAAAGTCAACATGCCAGCCAAAGTCCTTATTTGTTTCTTTTACGTGACCTCTTCTAACTGTGGGATAGTTTCACTACCCTGGAAACAAATTGCTCTCCTTCTCTGACAAACCCTAACAGAATTCAGCAAGTGTAAAATACACCTAATATTTTGACAAGAAGGTGTGATGCTTTTCTTGATTAACAAGATTAAGAAGGTTATGAATTTATAGACCTTTGCTCCAGAAAAAAAGCAAAAACAAAAACAACTGCAAAATCATTCTCTGTTATACTGTGACTAGACCAGCGAGAAGATGCAGATACAGCTTCCTAGCAGTTAGAAGTCACACTAAAGCAACACCATGTAAAGCACATATGAAAATATCACCCTACCTAATTTAGCTATTGAATTAGTGAGAGAAGAAACTACTTTTCATAAATGTTGATTGCTGAAATTACAATATGACTTTTTGGGAAAAGGTAAGTTGTAATTTTCTGTTGCTTAAAGACTTAAAAGTATATTTTTCTGAGGTCATTTGACATTGTCATTTTATTAATACGTTTCTTCCCCTCAGCAAAGTGAATAAATCAAATATATACTCTCAGATCCATAGCTACTTTAAAACAAAACAAACAAACAAAGAATACTGCTCTGATTCTGGTCTTTAGATTCTCTTCACTCTTTTCAGTTTGCAATGCTTTGACAAACCAACAACTGTGCTGTCAAGTTTAGAATTTAAATAGACTTTCATAAACAGCTTTCACGAACACCAGCTGTAATGTCAGCAACCAACTCCATCTTTATTTTCTGTCTTCGAACAGAAAGCAGACTCAAGATGGCTCTTGCCAGCCACAGCTTGGGAGGTAGGCTGTAAGGGTGGTTCTTGCCATCTGTGAGAAGCCAAACAGAATCGCAGGACAAAATGTGTGGTGGGCAAAGTGTCTACATTCCTGTGAAGTCGGATTGATACTACTTCTGGAAAGATAATGTTATTGTTTTAAAATTGTCCTCGTTATATAATGCAACTTAAGCTAGATACGACCCAAAATTCAGCCAGAGCACAAATGTATATTGCCAATAAAACCTTACTGATATATCACTTTTTGTAATTTGGAACATATGTGGAAATTCCAAAAGATAGTGCTACTTCACAGGCCTGGCTAAGGCAGAAAAGAAGACAGGAAGCTGGGGAAAGATTGTGACAGTGACAAACCAACAATCCTTTGCTGGGTGAAGTTTACCAGAGGAATGGACACAAAAAGACCAGAATGAAGACAGAATTAAGGGACGGAAGGGGCTACAACAGGGAAAGGAAAGTCAGATTTGGCAGGAGAGGCAAAGGGGTTTTGGAACTATGTAAATATTTTAAAACATACAGTCAGAGTTGATGGAGAAACTTATCTAGGAGAAAAGAAGAAATGAACAAACATATATTTTGTGAAAAGTAAACAAATACTGTGAAATAAAGCATTGAGCAAAATGAAAATGATATAGACTTTTGTACTGAGGGAAGAGAGAGACCAGAAAACATTTAAAAGTGTGGAGCATTACCATTTATAACTGTAGAAATATTTTTTAGTTGGTACATTATACATAACTCTTTGTAAGAATAGAGACTGTTTTATTCTCTTAAGATTGTATTTCTGTGTTATTGATTGAGATTTCTGATTTTTTTTCTTATTTTCTTTGTGTCCTATCTTTTTAATTAACTTGGCTAAAAGCTTGACAATTTTGTTTATCTTTTCAAAAAACAACAACATGCTCCACATACACTTGAAAAGAATGCATATTCTGTTGTTTTTGGATGGAATGTCCAATAGATATCGAGTATAACTTAACTAATATGTCATTTAAGGTCACTGTTTCATTATTGCTTTTCTGTCAGGATGATCAGTTCATTGAAGTAAGTGGAGTGTTAAAGTCCACAATTTTACTTTATTATTGTCAATTTCTCCCTTTATGTCTGTTAATATTGGCTTTATATAATCAGGTGTTCCTGTATTAGGTGCATACATATATAGAAATGTTATATTTTGTTTTGTATTGACCCTTTTATCTTTATATAACACTTCTTTGTCTTTTTTTACAGTCTTTCTTTTAAAGTTTCCTTTGCCTGACATGAGTGTTACTATCCCAGCTTTCTTTTTGTTTCCATTTACATGAAATATCTTTTTTCATCCCCACACTTTGGTCTGTGTGTGTTTTTAGTTCTGATATAAGTCTTTTATGTGCTGTCCTAAGTCGTGCTAAGTTGCTCAGTCGTGTCCAACTCTTCGCAACCTCATGAATCGCAGCACACCAGGCCTCCCTGTTCATCACCATCTCCCAGAGTACACTCAGACTCACGTCCATCGAGTCAGTGAGGCCATCCAGCCATCTCATCCTCGGTCGTCCTCTTCTCCTGCCCCCAATCCCTCCCAGCATCAGAGTCTTTTCCAATGAGTCAACTCTTCACATGAGGTGGCCAAAGTACTGGAGCTTCAGCTTTAGCATCATTCCTTCCCAAGAAATNAGGAAATGGCAACCCACTGCAGTGTTCTTGCCTGGAGAATCCCAGGGATGATGGAGCCCAATGGGCTGCTGTCTGTGAGGTCACACAGAGTTGAACATGACTGAAATGACTTAGCAGCAGCAGCAGCAGCAGCAGCTGCCAATATCTGCAGAATGGGGCATAGCAATAATCATTAAGCTTGAATTAAAATGTGGGACTGAATGCACAAGGAACTTTGCATTTTAAAGCCATCCCAGTTTTCCCTAAATAATATAGCCAAAAAGGTCTGAAGGGTTTGTTGAAAAATCTGTTCAGGATTTGGTTTATGGGCATTATCTTACTTTAGCTGTATGTATCTGTATTCATTAATAGGTTTCCTGAGTGTTGCCAGGATAAAACTGGAAGAATAACATTGCCTTTATAGTGATACTCCAGTGTATCATGTACTTTTTACATTATGATGAACCAAGAACTATGCTTGCTGTCAATGATATGGAAAACCCAGAAGAGCTTTTTTAGTTTGCACATGCAAGAAAATTATTTCCTTGTAAAGCNTAACATTGCCTTTATAGTGATACTCCAGTGTATCATGTACTTTTTACATTATGATGAACCAAGAACTATGCTTGCTGTCAATGATATGGAAAACCCAGAAGAGCTTTTTTAGTTTGCACATGCAAGAAAATTATTTCCTTGTAAAGCTGACAATACTCATTAAAATGCCTTTGAATTCAAAGTGAGATCTTCTAATGCACAATGCATCTTCTAACTATATACAAATTTTCACTATAATAGAGATTTGCAGACACAAAAGTAAATAAATACATAAAATGTTTTTATCCAACTAAGATGTGATATGACCTCACTACTTGAGGGTCTATTGTGGGACCACAAGAAAGTAAATCTTCATGAAGATTATAATCTAATTGGAAGGATCTACTTCCTACTAAGTCAAAGCTAATTATTAGTATAATTATAAATTCCGAGGGGAAAATGAGCAGTTCAGATGAGAAACATTGCTAGAGTTCACAGGAAGGACAACTCTCTAACAAGAAGAGGTGTAGTAATTAAAAAGAATGAAGAATTTTGAGTCTAGAGATCTGCAGTTAAGTTAGGACTCTATTACTTCAAAATCTGAATAGATGACCTGGTCTCACTGAGCCTAGGTGCCTAGGGTTGTTGATCTTTGGGGTTCCCACTCCAATATTCTTGCCTGGAGAATTCCATGGACAGAGAGGTTGCAAGAGTTGAAGACGACTGAGTGACTAATACAATGCTACTGTAATAGACACTATTCAGATTCTTTTACTTTTTCAGATATCACTAAGTAACAGCTATGTGCATGGCAGGATTTATTTAAACTTGGGACAGTAAAAAGAATATAAGTGCCAGAGGAAAACGATAAAATATATGCAATTTTAAATTAGCATCTTCTACTCATAGAAGTCTTCTGATCATTTCCTTCAATGGAGAATTTCCAAAGGTTCTTTGTATCTATTTTTAGAATACAGCCTCTGATCATATTACCAGCCTTTCCTCTACCTTTTCCTCAACCTTTTTCTTCCCTCCTCTACATAGTTTCCCATTCCCAAAGTCTTCTTCATTCCTATCTTAGGCAAAGCAATATAGTTCTACTTTTGACTCATCCTTAGATCAGTAAACATTTAGACACAGGAGCATTGAAAGGCCTCCTACCTACTCACCTTTCAGTTCAGTTCAGTTCAGTTGCTCAACTCACCCTTAGAGATGGCAAATTCTTGTGTAATTCTGCTCTACAGATTTCTAATTAAAAATCCATCCTGGAACACTCACCAAATGTGTAAAATTGTTTTGCCCATGTCCCACCCTATTTATCTGTATTGCTTTGTTGTGAGTGTCAGAAGTTAGATCTCAAAATTTCCTTCTTTAGTCAATTTGAATACTGAGTGTAGTATATATTTAGAGTACATTTATCAAATATTAATACCTTTCTGAAGTAATGCATTCAATTCTCACAACAATCCTATAAGACAGGATCCTCAGTCAGTCACATATTACCAATAAAGAAACTGAGGATCAGAGTAGTTGTCATTTGTTTCAGTGTCACACAATGGGTGGGTAGTAGAGCCAGAATTCAAAATTAGGTGTGTCTGAGTGCAAAGCCCATACTCTTTATCCAATTCTACCTCTCACTGGATTAGCTGCAAGAGGCTACATATAAAAGATGACATTTGAGCTGGGTTTTGAATAATAATGAGCAAGATCCATGCAGGTGGATTCTTTACTGTCTGAGCCACCAAGAAAGCCCAAGATTTCAATAGATGGAGGCATGTATACAAAGATGGAAGATCAAAGAGAATATTCCAAATTGAGAGGACCACAGGAAAAAAGTTATCTTCAGAATGTGATGCATCATATATTTGTGGTAACATTTTCAGGAAATTAGTTAGCAACAACATATTTTTCAGTCATGAACCTAAGATTATTGGCAAACTATATTTAAATAGCCCCTGTCAATCCCAGACCACACTTCAGATATTGTCATACCAAATAACTTCAAGACAGCAGATGAGGTTTATAGCTATTTCTATTTTCATAAAAGATAACTCTTTGAGTCATGAAGTGAAGTTTAAAAGTAAGATCAGGTAAAATCAGAGAAATCTAGAGAACACTAAAATTAAAAGAAAAAATTGAATTTTACCTTTTAGAATAGAGAACTGGCTAAGAATGCTAACACTTTTCATGAACATCAACAAATTGCCTTATATTAATGTAAATGTGTGTCTTATATGAGATTTCTTTTTTCACATCATCATCAACTCCAAGTTCTAATTAGCTGTCATTGTTGGTGGAAATTTTTTGACTTGTTGGACAAAATTGATAGAACTCAAACATTTTATTAATGACTGTGGATTATCATTATAAACTTCAATCACTTTTCTAGGTTATTATAAAATGACAGTTTATCTCTGCACTAAGTAGCCTCATAAAATATTTTCACTTCTTTTGCATGACATATTTATGGTTTTTCTGCATTATTAATTCTAGTCAGGCTGTCAGAATCCTCTTTTTTAAACCCCGTTCTACTATCGATCTGCTGCAGCTTATTAAAGCTTATTATAATTCTGTCTAATGNCCAGAAACCCAACAGGGAAATGTACAGTGTTTCATCCTTGTCCTAAATATTGGATGGGAGACTTCAGAGTAAGAAAGAGAAGGACCTTCACGTCTGTAAGGAAGGAATGTTGTTTTCCAATCACTAAGTTGTGTCCAACTCTTAGCAGTCCCATAGACTGTAGCACACCAGGCTTCCCTGTCCTTCACCATTTCCTGGAGTTTATGCAAACTCATGTCTATTGAGTCAGTGATGCCATCCAACCGTCTCATCCTATGTTTCCCATTTCTCCTTTGGCGTTCAATCTTTCCCAGCATCGGGACCTTTTCCAAGGAGTCAGCTGTTCATATCAGGTGGTCAAAGTATGGGAGCTTTAACTTCAGCATCAGTCCTACCAATGAATATTCAGGGTTGATTTCTTTTAGGATTGACAGGTTTGATCTCCTTGCAGTCCAAGGGACTCTCAAGAGTCTTCTCCAGCACCACAGTTCAAAAGCATCAATACTTTGGTGCTCAGCCTTCTTTATGGTCCAACTCTCACATCCATACATGACTACTGGAAAAACCATAGCTTTGACTAGATGCACCTTTGTCAGCAAAGTGATGTCTCTGCTTTTTAATATGCTACCTAGGTTTGTCTTAGCTTCCCTTTCAAGGAAGGATGCCTACAAACTAATAGTGCAGATCTCCTATGCTCCCAGTGGAGATGTACAGTGCTTGTTTGGGGTCCTGGACAGTGGGGTCATCCCTGAACTGTCCATCTGTACAGCAACATCACTGCAAATTCAGGCCATAAGGGAAGAACAAGCAGGTGCCCTAATCCAGTGTCAGGGGGAATTGGTGAAATCTTCCCAGGAGAAGTGACTTCTAAGAAGAGACCAAACCTAGCAATTGTAATAGTGCACAGACGCTGGGTCAGAACCATACTCTATGAAACTGAAGGTTAAAGCAAACATTATCAAAACCAAATCACTGATCTTTTCCCCTCATCCCACACCTGCCTCTCTCAAGTCTCTACCATGTCAGACAACAGCCACTCCATCCTACTGACCTCTGAGAGAAGACCCTTAAGGCCAGCATCACCTCTTCTCTTGGTCTCACACCCCAAGATTCAATCCATCAGCAAGTCCCACCACATCTCCCTGTGTTGATCCAAGCCATGGTCACACTCACTCTTTCCAAACTGGACTCCCTGCCTGTGTCCTCTGGTCCTTATGGTCCATAGCCAACACTGTAGCCAGAGAGGCCCTTGGACCCAAAGGTCAGGGAAGCTGCTGCTCTGTGCAAAGCGTTCTCATGGCTTCCTATTTCATCCAGAAGAAAAGTCAAATGCCTTCAGCAGTCTACAAGGTCCGAAGGAATCCCCAGAAGCTCTCTTCCTGCTCCCTCGCTTCCTTACTCTCCACTGCTTCCTCCCTGCTCACTGCCACCTTGACTTTCCTTGAACTATCCAGATCATTGTCTTTACTCTGTCTGGATCACCCCCTGAGGATCCTGACCCCTTGCACCCCTCGGGCCTCTCCCTGCTTTATTTAGCTCCTGCAGGTAAGAAAATTCTTTCAATACAATTGCAGTAGATTATATTGCCAGAAAATTTTACTACAGAAAAATATAGAGAACTATAACAGTCATAAAAAGACATCAAATATTTACATAGGGAACAACATGTATGAACCCTGAAAACGTGATGCTAAGTGAAAAGAAGCCAAATGCAAAGGACCATATATCACAGGATTCCATTCATATGAAACGTCCAGAATATATAAATATATGGAGACAGAAAGTGGATTAACAATTGACTCTGGACTGGCAAGAGAGAAGGGGTGTGGGGAGGGAGGGGAGGAGGTGAGAGGGGAGTGATCTCTATAGTGTATGGGGTTTTGTGGGGTGATAAAAATGCTCCGAAACTGACTTTGGTGATGGCTGCACAAACCTGTGGCTATACTATGAACCACTGAATTCTACACTTTAAATGGGTAAATTGTACAGAATTAAATCTCCATAAACTTGTTTAAAAAAAAAAAAGAATAGGGACTTCCCTGGTAGTCCAGTGGTTAAGATTTCACCTTCCAATGCAGGGAGTGTGGGTTCAATTCCTGGTCAGGGAGTTAAGATCCCACATACCGCCTGGCCAAAACCCAAAACATAAAACAGAAGCAATATTGTCACAAATTCAATAATGACTTTAAAAAGGGTCCACCAAAAAAAAAAAAACTTAAATAAAAATATGTCAGCCAGAATGACTAAAAAATCACTTTGCTATATTTGCTATAGTTATTCTTAAAAAAAAAGAGAGAGAGAGAGAGAGAGAGAGAGAACATATTAGTGAAGTTGAAGTCTCCTGAATTCATACCCTCTACCCAACTTAAATTTTGTTACTTTAAAGAAACTGATTTCTAAAGTTTTTAATTGCAGTTTTAATACAAAAGTCCAAAACCTTCTCAATCCCACCACCACTGTTCACTTTGAAATTTTAGTCCCCATTTCCATGGGCTTACTTTGAGGGCCTTTTCCAGTTTCAGCTGGCTTTGGGCACAGAGTAACTGAGACCGCAGACCGCGCTGGGGAGTCTGGGAGGTGGTGAAAGCAAGGGCATTTAGCTACTGCCATTCTAGATGCTCGTTCTCATTCCTCCAGGCTGTCCACCTGGCTCACCTACCAACCACACTAGTTAAGTATAAAGTCTCTGAGAAAGTACAATGTGCTGACCATGGACAGAGGACTCTAGCAGGCAGCAGTCCAATGGGGTCGAAGAGTCGGACAACACTGAGCGACTTTCACTTTCAACACGCTAACCAGTATTCAAAGCATGAAACTAGAGAGAAATAAAATGGTACAGCTTCAAAAACACAGCCAAAAGTGAGGGGGGAAAAAAATGCCAAGGAAGCCCAGTTTCTAACCTGAGCTGGCAAGTCCTGGAACGTGGGGCTGTTGCTGACTCAGGACGGAGAACCAGCCCGGGCTGCCAGGTGTCCTTGTGCCAGAGGCCCCGAACAGCCTCCATCAGCCTCTGGGGCTGTGATCTGCTGAGTCACGTCTTCCCAGGGTGACCAGCGACTGTGTGCACAAGGCTGTAAATCACAGAGAGAAGGTCACTGGAGGCTGTGCTAAGCCTTCTCTTCCTTCCCACTCAGGGCCAGACCACAGCACACCTCAAATCACAGCGGGCCGGAGCAGCTCTGTCGTCTGGTGGTTCTGAAAGAGTTCAGTTCAGTTCAGTCGCTCAGTCGTGTCCGACTCATTGCGACCCCATGAATCGCAGCACACCAGGCCTCCCTGTCCATCACCATCTCTCGGAGTTCACTCAGACTCACGTCCATCGCGTCCATGATGCCATCCAGCCATCTCATCCTCGGTCGTCTCCTTCTCCTCCTGCCCCCAATCCCTCCCAGCATCAGAGTCTTTTCCAATGAGTCAACTCTTCGCATGAGGTGGCCAAAGTACTGGAGTTTCAGCTTTAGCATCATTCCTTCCAAAGAAATCCCAGGGCTGATCTCCTTCAGAATGGATTGGTTGGATCTCCTTGCAGTCCAAGGGACTCTCAAGAGTCTTCTCCAACACACTTCAAAAGCATCAATTCTTTGGCGCTCAGCCTTCTTCACGGTCCAACTCTCACATCCATACAAGACCACAGGAAAAACCATAACCTACTCTGAAAGAGTAGCCCCCAGTAAACCTCCCCTTGGAAGCCGGATGCAGAGCACTGCCATTCTAAGAGAAATNTTGTAAATTGTAAAAGTTTAAAAGGAATAAAATAAATATGTAAAATATATTTATGAAAGTAGGAAAAAATTTCATCATATTTCTGAGGTAGTCTAGAACAGTCATTCAAACCTCTATGCCTTAGTTTCCACATCTGTAAAAACTAGATATTAATACCACCTTACACTTAGGGTTGTTAAGAAGAGAAAATGAGTTAATATGCATAAAAAGTAGAATATCATTTGGTCTATAATAAATGCGATTTAAACGAGTCCTTTTTTTTATCCCTTGTCAGCCTTTTGGCTAAGATCGCTTGTAAATGAGTCATTTTATTAACACAAGGATTGTTTTACATTTTCCTTTGTTTTTATTTTTAATGTTCAAAAGACTCCATTCTGTCTATTGTTAATACTGAATGGAGTATATATTTAGAGTGCTTTTACCAAATACTTATACATGTCTGAAGTAATGTCATTTAAGTCTCACAACAACCCTATAAGGCAGAATCCTCAATTAGTCACACATTACCAATAAGGAAATTGAAGATCAGAGTAGTTGTCATTTGTTTAAGTGTCACACAATGGATAGGTAGCAGAGCCAGAATTCAATACAATACAGAATTGTAAAACACTGTAAGCTGTGTAAGACTTTGCTTTTCTTATTTGATTCAGTGCCTAGCATTTGTGCTGAATGATTGAATGGGTCATGGTGGAGAAATTATGACTTTAGATGTATTATANTCCTCAATTAGTCACACATTACCAATAAGGAAATTGAAGATCAGAGTAGTTGTCATTTGTTTAAGTGTCACACAATGGATAGGTAGCAGAGCCAGAATTCAATACAATACAGAATTGTAAAACACTGTAAGCTGTGTAAGACTTTGCTTTTCTTATTTGATTCAGTGCCTAGCATTTGTGCTGAATGATTGAATGGGTCATGGTGGAGAAATTATGACTTTAGATGTATTATAAGCAATGTTGTTATAGATTGTGGACTGAAATTGTTTCTGTTTTACTAAAGACTAAAGTGTCAGTTTTGGCAGGGCCAGATTAAATTATGATGATTTTTGTGATAAATACCTTGTTCTTTAGAAGACTATTCCTTAGTATTTAACTTAACTTGATGATGTGCTAATGCCAAGAATGATGAGCTAGAAGCCATGTTACAATTAGATTGTTTATTTTATCATTAGAAAAATATAATAAATAAATGGCAATACAAATATATCATCTAGGTGCTCTTTTGACTTATAATATTCCCAATATAGAGAGGAAAATTTTGTAGGCAATATTGAAAATTACAGTAAATAGAAATCCTTAGACCATTTCTTTCTGATATCAATGCAATTATCTGAAGAGTTTTTAAAATTCACACAAATGTATTAATATATCTGTCTATGAAAAATGTCACCATAACAAGTAAAATGGCAAGTTTAGAGAAAGTTTGCAATATATTTAAAATTTACAGTGTATTTAATGTCAAAGACATGCAACCTTAATAAACAGAAGATGTGTGTAGGGGAAAAAAAGCACATATAAAGAGAAAAATGAACAAAAATATATCCGGTAGATACAAAACAAAAAACACAAATGGTTAATAAATCTCATTAGCTATAAAAATGCAAATTAAAATGAGATAAATTAGCCCCCAGTGGAATTGGCAGGGTTTTTAAATGACAAGTATTCAATGCTGACAACATCACGGGAAATAAGCACTCTCACACCCTGCTGGTGGTAGTGTAAATTGGTCAGCCCAGTCTGCAGAGCAATTAGCAAAACAGAATATCTTGAAAATGTTCATACCCTTTGACTCAGCAAGTTTGCTTCTAATAATGTATCTTACAAAAATAATTGGACAAATGGGTACCTATAAATGAGCAAGGACATTCATCACATAATTTTCTTCTAATATTGAGAAAACAAAGTCATTTAATGTTGGTTTGGTTGGCTTTGCACTAGTTATGTAAATTAAGATATGCTGTATACCAAGAAATGCTGCCAAATTTGCTGATTATTTATTACTTGCTACTTGTCTTATTTGCATTATTTCATTTCCTCCTTACCACAACACTAGGGACTAATGATTTCCCTATGTTGTACATGAGGATATTGATCATCAGAATAAATAATTTATCCAAAAACTCAAAACTAGGTCCACAAAATGCCAAGACTCAGTCTCTAAACAATATGCCATATTGTAGTATTTGGTAACTTGGAAAGAAATGAAAAAAGCAGGATGCCAAATAGTGCCTAAGTATGATTCCATTTTTCATGCAGTTATAGGTGGTAGTGTTGCAGGGGATTTTATAACCTACTTTTGCACATATGTTTTCAATAAATATATTTGTTCAGGTAATAGTTAAAGTTATGTTTTCAAAAGAATTGACTTCAACCTAATTGCTAGGTCACTAGAGTCATATTCAGGAACTCAACTAAAATCAAAGTTATTGTAACACAAGAGAGAAATGCTGTGTGTGCACCTGCATTTGTGTCTACTTCAAGCACTGGGAATGGAAAAGAATGGAAACTTGTTAACTGACTTTACTATTTATTCTCTCTCTCTCTTTAGATGCTAAGTTCTGTCTGACTCTTGCAACCCAATGGACTGTAGCCTACTAGGCTCTTCCATCCATGGAATTTTTCAGGCAAGAGTACTGGAGCAGGTTGCCATTTCCTTCTCCAGCGGATCTTCCTGACCCAGGAATCGAACCCAGGTATCCTGCATTGCAGGCAGATTCTTTACCAACTGAGATATGAGGGATAGTACCTAATATGTTCCACTAAGTTTATTTCAATAGTTAAAACAACTCACATTTTACACAGAACAGTTCTATCACGTGACTCATAAAGTTCCATCCAAAGTGAATACAGTTAATTGCAGCATGATTTTACATAGCGAACTCTGTACTCAATATCAAATTTTCCCTTTGTGTATTACCATAACCAGAATGAAAGATTTCATAATGACAATAGTGAAATCACTGTCTCTTTTGTTAGCATTCCATACCAAAGAGATAAACATAATATTTAATTCATAAATTTCATTCAGTTCATATTTACAAAGTGTATGCTCTATGCCAGTTAAGGAAATAAAGACATGGTTCTTGCTTCTGTGAAGCACACTGTCTGGTTATAGAAAGAGTTATGTCATGCAAATTGATCATGTAGTAAAAATTATATTTTTTGGAAAGCTGAAAAGTGGTCAAACAAATGCATTCATTCTTTTATGCAGTTCTACTTACTGGGTGCCAGAAAGTGTCTTACATACTGCAGATACAACAGCAAATGAAATATAGTTCTTGGTCCCAAGTAGCTCACAGTCTGGCAGGGTACTCACAAAATGATTAACAAAATCAAATAATTTTTATGAAAGATGTAGTGGAGCCTTAACTAATTGAGATTACAGGAGAAGAGGTCAAAAACTGTTTCATCTACGACAAGCAGAACATAATGGAGTGAGGAAACCATCCTCTTCAAAATGTTTGAATGAGCCAGTACATCTAATATTATGACTTGACGTATTTCTGCACAATTTTTATGCATTGTTACTTAAATCTGGTCGACATTCTCCTTTCCACAGGCCAAGGCTGCCAATTAAGCATATCATATCACAGTTCTGTATTCCAAAATATTTTCTTCTGTCTTGAAATTATGTATCATGTTTCCTTGGAGTCAGAAAGTGAAACACAAAAGATCCATGTCCGTGTAGGTCAGAAAGCAACCATGAAAATGTGTTTGCCTTAGTGATGAAACATCCAGACTTTTAAACCAGAGCTTGCAGACTCTCCAAGAAACTCTCTGGAAAAAACTTTAGCCTTAATACTGCCATTCTGGGGCCTGAAAACCAATCTTATTGAAGACTGAATCATCACAATTAAATAAAAGGTCATCTAAATAAAGCAAAACTCAACATCGTCCCCATTACTGACTATCCTGGCCTTGAAGGCCTTGTGTATCATTTCTAAAAAATGAAATAGTCCTGACAATGGATGAGAAATAGATAACAAAGGAAGGATCATTTATGTTAGTAACACCTATGCCTGACTATTGGAAGAGCAACAACCTCATTCCCTCTAGTTTTGCTTTACCTCCTCCATCTCATCTGATGATGAACTTTCTTGCTTTCAAATCTGTTTATCAGACTGGTAAAATTTTCAGACAAGTTAATCTATTTTTCTGGGCAAAAATGTCAAAATTCATTATTATGGCACACAAATTCTTTATGCCAAGCTCTCTAGTCGTAACTCTCACCATCTCTTTCCTTGAACCATAGGCTCCATCTCATCATTCTGTCCTCTTAGGACCATTTATCTATCTTCCATTACAAGCAGGTCTTAGAGGTAATGTGGGTTTGGTTCCAGATCACTGCAATAAAGGGAATGTCGCAACAAAACAAGTCACACAAATTTTGTGATTCTGAAGTGCATATAAAAGCTTTGTTTTTGTAAAGCAATTTCCCCCAACTGAAAATAAATTTAAAAAATTTCTGTTTACATGATACTATAGTCTAATGTGTGTCATAACATTAAATCTAAAAATCAATGTACGTACCTTATTTTTAAAAATGCTTTGTTGCTAAAAATGCTAACAATCATCTGACAGTGCAGGGTTGCTATGAATACTCAACTTGT
This sequence comes from Neotragus pygmaeus, assembly GCA_006410875.1. Classification (NCBI taxonomy): domain Eukaryota; kingdom Metazoa; phylum Chordata; class Mammalia; order Artiodactyla; family Bovidae; genus Neotragus; species Neotragus pygmaeus. The sequence continues at coordinate 53,114 of SJYV01012040.1, forward strand.
AAAAAATGCAATATCTTTGATGTACAATAAAATGAAGTGTGATAAAACAAGGTCTGCCTGTATTTAGTTTGGTAGTTAGCTGATGAAGCTCCCAAAATAAAGATAAATTTTTACTCCTTTATAACTTTACCTTCTGCCTACATTTATTGATAAAATGTTTGACTATCTCTATTGAACTAATAGCTCCATAAAAAGATGTTTTTTTCCTTAAGTATCTTTAAAAAATTGTTCCTAGCTTTATACCTACAACATAGTTGTAGGTATACAAAATATCAGTAGATATTTTTTATTGAATGAATTAATGAAAACCCAGAGCAGGTATTGATTGAATCTAAAGATTTGATATAAAAATATGTCCAAGCAGGGAAAGAAGAAAAAGAATTCTGGACCTGTCTGTGTAAGCAAATTTCTCACAGAAAATATATAAAGGTCATACCAGAATATCCTAAGGCAAATGTGGATCTTTGAGAAAAATTTAAAAATGCAGTATGATAACCAGAGAAGAAAAATCATAATAGACCTATTTTTTTCTTTTTGTATGTGAATCTTCACATGTGAAAAGAACAGATAAAATTGAAGGGATAATGTTTTGGGAGAATAGTAAAAGTAATTGCTTCTTATTACTAAGGTAAGAGCAAGAAATGATCATCTGGCAACTGGAACATAGGCTTATTAATTCACACAATGCATGTATTTCCGATGCAATTATAGCAGAATTCCTGTAATTGATGCTCTTTCCAGTAAAGACCCCATATGTGTAACATCTGTCTCTTATACACATCTAGATGTGTATAAGAGACAGGNCTCATGGTTATCAGAATGGCTTTAAATGATCCAAGTATGTATTCATACTTCATAAACTTTAAGTCAGAAAAAGAGGAACTTTGGTTTATTTGTGTGTATTAGAGAAGGACTGCAACTGTTTTATATGAAAAACGATTCTAGGCTAGGATTTGAACTTACAGGTTTTGCACAAGGGGCAAACTCCAAGGACATCTTCCCTATAAAAAGAAATTGGGGATAATAATTGATAGTGGACCTGTATATGTCACTAGCCACAAGACTTAAAAATAATATGTATACATTATTTTGTAACTATTAAAGTGTTACATATATAACATTATTATTATGAATTGCCATATCCATAAATCTCTCTAAATTGCAATATATAAAAATTAACTATGGAACTTACTTATTTTTTGATGAACAATGTTTATTGCTTATCTCTTTTTCATGAATATTCATTAGGAGAGAGTCTAATTCTGTTTTTTTACTATATATCCTAAGTATCAAAATCATTTGCCTTTGACATAAGTGCTCAAATAATAAATATTCATTGAACTAATAAAACATTATAATTTTCCATCTTGTGATGATATTCTTATACACCTACCTGATTTCATAAACACAGCATATATTATATCATTTAAGGTTCCTCCCCTTTAAAAATCCTAGTAAAGCTTTATATACATTTATCCTACTGTTGGTATTTATTGACTTATCTAGCTGCATAACACACTGTGTCCTTCCTCAACCCTGTAAAAATTTTAACAACTTTCAAATACACAATATAGGATTATTAACTGTAGTCACCATGCTGTACATTATATCCCATGGCTTATTAATTTTTGATTCCCTTTACCATTTTGCTTACTTCCCCACATCTGGCAATCACCAATTTGTGCTCTGTTTCTATAATCTCAGGTTTTTAGATTCTATATATAGGTAAGATCATAAGGTTTTTGTCTTTGTCTGGCTTATTGCATTCAGAATAATTCCTTCAATGTTCCATCCACGTTGTCACAAATTGGCAGGATTTCTTTAGTTTTTATGAATAATATTCCATTAAGCTTATATACCATATTTTATTTATCTTTTCATCCACTGATAGTCACTTAGGTTGAGCCCATGTCTTACCTGTTGTAAGCAATGCTGCAATGAACATTGGAGTGCATATAATCTTTTAACTTTGTGTTTCCATTTCCTTTGAATAAATACCAAAAATAGAATTGCTGGATTATATGGCAGTTCTATTTTTAATTTTTAAATTTATTTCCTTAGGGGTTGCATCGATTTACATTAAGAATGCACTCAAGTGTTCCCTTTTATCCATATTGCTGCCAACACTTGTTATTTCTTATCTTTTTGATAATAGCCATTGTGACAAGTATGAGATATATCACATTGTCATTTTGATTTGCAAATCAATGCTTCTTTTTGGCTTCAAATATTCAGTTAGGCTTCCTTTGTAGCTCAGTTGGTAAATAATCTATCTGCCTGCAATGTGGGAGACCTGGGTTCTATCCTTGGGTTGGGAAGATCCCCTGGAGATGGGAAAGGCTACCCACTCCAGTATTCTGGCCTGGAGAATTCCATAGACTGTATAGTCCATGGGATTGCAAAGAGTCGGACAAAATTGAGTGACTTTCACTTATTCACTTATTTTTTTTAATTATGAGATATTTCACACAAAGAAAGTCGAAAATACAAAAGATAGTATAGGGTTAAAATAATAATAAAGAAAATGCTGCCACAGCCATCAATCTCTCTAAAAATCAATGATATTCTCTTATCAAGTTTATAATTATTAGTAGTGAAACCCCAGTGTGTGCCCCTCCATAATCACCACCCTCTGCCCTCACCTCTCTGTTAAGGTTAACCATTTTGCACTTCTCCTCAGCTTGCTTATTATATTTTGACTGTACACACACACACACACACATGCATGCATATATGTATGTGCATATATATGTGTACATATATACATATATGTACACACACATATATACATTCATTGCTAAAGCACTTTATATGTAAATATTATAGTATACTACATACATTCTCATGTTATGTTTTTATCTACTCATTCTGCTTGTAAAATATATACATGCATATAGATATATATGTATTTACTATTTATATATCAATATTTGTCTATTGATCTACAAACAGATGGGTGGAATCTATAATGCCTGTAACTTCAGCGTTTTCATTTTTACTTTTTAAAAAAAATATATATATATTTTATTGAAGTATAGTTGACTTACAATGCTTCAGGTGCATGGCAAGGTGATCCAGTTATACGTATTCAGTTCAGTTCAGTTCAGTCGCTCAGTCATGTTCGACTCTTTGCGACCCCATGAATTGCAACACGTCAGGCCTCCCTGTTGATCACCATCTCCTGGAGTTCACTCAGACTCATGTCCATCGAGTCCATGATGCCATCCAGCCATCTCATCCTCTGTCGTCCCCTCCTCCTCCTGCCCTCAATCTCTCCCAGCATCAGAGTCTTTTCCAATGAGTCAAACTCTTCTCATAAGGTGGCCAAAGTACTGGAGTTTCAGCTTTAGCATCATTCCTTCCAAAGAAATCCCAGGGTTGATCTCCTTCAGAATGGACTGGTTGGATCTCCTTGCAGTCCAGGGGACTCTGAAGAGTCTTCTCCAGCACCACAGTTCAGAAGCATCAATTCTTCGGCGCTCAGCCTTCTTCACAGTCCAACTCTCACATCCATAAACATGACTACTGGGAAAACCATAGCCTTGACTAGACAGACC
>SJYV01012041.1:0-28823 GCA_006410875.1 Neotragus pygmaeus
GATGGAGTCCTGGGCTTCCCAGGTGTCTCAGTGGTAAAGGGTCTGTCTGCCGATGCAGGAGACTTGGGTTCAGGCCCTGGGTCGGGAAGATCCCCTGGAGAAGGAAATGGCACCCCACTCCAGGATTCTTCCCTGGAGAATCCCATGGACAGAGGCGTCTGCGGGCTACAGTCCATGGGGCCCCAAAAGAGTCGAACACGCCTGAGCGCACAGCCCACACGTAGAAGCTCTTCCTCCATCCGGCAGCACTTGAGTCCCTTCTGGGTTTACTCCCAGTCTGCTGAGGCCCTGGCCCTTCTTTTACTCTGTCAAGCTCAGTGAATACTGAGAAAGAACTTCTGGTGTGAGGAGTAACAGGAAACATTGTCTTCGGGGTTTGGTGTTCCAGTCAGTCCTAAATTGAGCCCCCCATCACTCCCCAGACTGTATCGCAGAACTGGTTTAATGATGATAACAGTCATTTGACAACAAGCAATTGAATGTTATTTTCTACCTTGCCCCAGAAAGGGTCAAATGGTCTTTTACACTTGAAGCAATTATTGTTGTGATCACAGGACTGGCTGGCATTAGGAAGGTGAAACTCTAGGAAGAGGGTCAGAGGCTCCTGGACACTTTGTCCCAGAACCCCCAGTCGTAAGCTAGATTGGGATTTTCAACACATCCCCTCACCTTTCTGTTTGCTTTTTGGAAGTTAAAATCATACTGTCTTTGAGCATCTTTTCCTGGTTTGGTTAGGATGTTCAGAAAGCAGGTTTCTATAGTTCTATAGTGTTATAGTCATTGATTGTTATAATTCTATAGTGTTATAGTCATTGATTGATTTGGCGATTTTGAATCTTTGACTTAGAAAATGTAGTGGGAAAAATCGCAGTCACAAATCACACACAAAAAATTGTAACCTTATTTTTCTACAATTAAATTTAATTTTTATCCAGAATCCTATTTCCCTTACTCCGGTATTCTGGCCTGGAGAATTCCATGGACTGTATAGTCAGTGGGGTCACAAAGAGTCAGACACGACTGATCAACTTTCACTTTCACTATTTCCCTCAAATGGCAGAAAACCTAAGTGAGGTAAATTACAGGTTAAACGTGGACAATTTCATGATCCAGCAGCCATTTTGTGCTTCTTCTTGTTCAGTTGCCAAGTCGTATCCGACTCTTTGTGACCCCGTGGGCTGTAGCACACCAAGCTTCCCTGTGCTTCACCATCTCCCAGAGTTTGCTCAAACTCATGTCCGTTGATTCAGTGGTGCCATCCAACAATCTCATCCTCTGTCACCCCCTTCTCCTCCTGCCCTCAGTCTTTCCCAGCATCAGGGTTTTTTCCAATGAGTCAGCTCTTCACGTCAAGCAGCCAGAGTGTTGGAGCTTCAGCTTTAGCATCAGTCATTCCAATAGGATATTCAGGGTGGATTTCCTTTAGGATTGACTGGTTTGGTCTCCTTGCTGTCCAAGGGACTCTCAAGAATCTTCTCCAGCACCAGAATTTGAAAGCGTCAGTTTTTTGGTGTTAAGCCTTCTTTATGGCCCAGCTCTCACGTCCATACATGACTACTAGGAAAAGTCATAGCTTTGGCTATACGGACCTTTGTTGGCAAAGTGGTATCTCTGGTTTTTAATATGCTATCTAGGTTTTTTAGAATCAGGATTTTCCCTTTTCCCTTGATGGCATCTCATTTTGGGGGCTCCTGGGCCCGTGGGGGCTTACAGAGTGTGGTGGGTTACAAGAGTGATCCAGTTTTCCCTCTCCCTGTATCAGGAGTGCCCTTGCACTCTTGACTTCAACCTTGAATGTGTGACTTGCTTTGACCAATGAGATGTAGCAAATGAGAAGCAATTAGAGGTTCCAAAAGCACTTGCGTGATTAGAGTCTCTCGATCTTTCCCTCTGCCGTTACCACTAGGAGCGCCAACCTCATCTGCGGACCCCAGAGATAGATGAGAGCGTGTGGAGCGGGCCTGGCTCCATCCGGAGTGGTCCAGGCTGTCCTAGATCCAGCAGCCCCAGCAGTGAGAGCCAGCCCGGCCACAGCTACTGCAGCCCGCGAGAGGCTTGTTTCAGGTGAGCCGTACGCCACCCAGGCTTGTGTTGTTATGGTGCATTTTAGTGGCTGTGAATGAATGGACACATGAGATGGTATTTAGAGGAAGCATCCGCCCCACTTGCAGTAGCATTTGCAGAGATACGACATCTTTCTCTTGTGTTTCACTATTGACGTCCTTTCCTAGTAGGATCCCTGGCCAGAACCGTCCACCATTGGGGTCCACCAGGGTTGACGTCCTTTCCTAATAGGATCCCTGGCCAGAACCGTCCACCACTGGGGTCCACCAGGGTGGCCACAGTTCTGCGTGGCTTCAGGCTTGCAGGGCCTAGGATGCCCGTGGCCTTGCCTTCTGGGGCACCAGGAGGGCGACCCCCCCCACCACCTCCCTGGGGCTGGAAGAGACTGTGGATGTCAACCAGCCTCTCTCCTGCTGCCCCCAGAAAGCACCTCGACTCCTTGCCCAGTCCTCGGCGGCCTGGGTTCTGTCTGTGCACTGGGAGGCCCTGCAGGCCCAAGCCCTCTGTCCTCCGATTGCAAAATCCTGCCCTAGTGATCTGGTCCCCTCAGGAAGGATCTGCATCTCTTCTCAGGCCTGTCTGGTGTCCCTGTGGTCCTCCCTGCTCCTTCTCCCTGGACACCAGTCCCCTTCTAGGGCGTCCCACACCTAAGCCCCCGCCCCCCAGGCTGGGCCATCTTCAAGGGGGTGGGGGTGTGGTCCTCTGACTCCCAGTGTGGTGCTTATTTTTTTTTTTAGTTTTTTAAAAGTTAATTTATGCTTGGCTGTGCTGGGTCTTCGCTGCTGGAGGTGGGCTTTCCCTGGCTGTGGAGGGCAGGGGCGGCTCCCCAGTGTGGCGCTCTGGCTTCTCTCGTGGTAGACCACAGGCTCGAGGGTGTGTGGGCTTCGGCAGTTGCAGCTCCTGGGCTCTAGAGCACAGTCTCAGTCGCTGTGGTTCGGTGGGCTTCGTTGCCCCACGTCATGTGGGATCTTCCTGGACCAGGGATCAAACCTGTGTCTCCTGCATCGGCAGGCAGGTTCTTTACCTCCAGACCATGAGGGGAGCTGCAGCGTGGGCTTTAGGGCAGTGCTTCTGACTGGATCCCTGCAAAGCTTAGTCTCTTGACTGCCGAACACCCAGCACTTGCTTTCAGGATGGTTGTCTCTGAGATGGGATTCGAGAATCGGTTTTAATCTGAAAAACCAAGAATTTAGCCCCTCTGCCCTCCAGTGTCTCCGGGTTCTTTCTATTTTCTGGGTGGGGTGTGCTGCTGAGCTTGTTGGAACAGGTTGGTAACTTGATCCAACAAAGAAAAACATGAAAGAAACCAGTTTATCCCCTCATGAGAATATAATCTAAGGTGATCAGTCGATCAGAGTTTGGGACAAAGTCAGTGAAGAGACAGGGTGGGAAGCGAGGAGAGGTCGTGCGGGTGGGGCTCGCGTCTCAGGGCCATTGCTGCCCTCGGGCCTCAGTCCCTCAGCCTCTCACAGCCTCAGCTTCCTCCTCTGGAACACAGGGTGGGGCCGGGTGGTTGCTGCGGTCTGTTCCAGCTTGGAAGTCCCATGATGCTAGGATCCACGCCAAGAACAGCCAAGGCCAGAAGCCAGATTTCCGATCTCGCTGAACTGATCCCCTCTCCTTCTTTAAGCTGGCTGCTTTCTTTACAGTTTCTAAGTCTGATCAGTTCTGTAATTATGGTACAGTAGGTTGACCCTGGACCTTGGATGCAGCTGGACCCCATGTAAATATCAAGAGTATAATAGGAAAAGGATCACAGGCTTTGAAATTTGACCAATCCAGGGTTTACGTTAGATATTCAACTGAAGATAGCTAGTAAATTCCTGACTGACAGTGGTTTTCACCATCTGGACATTTGCTGCTCACTCAACAAGAAGTCTGGAGGCAGGAGATCCTCAGAGTGGTTGGACAGTCCAGCTGCATCATCCTGGCCCTGGGCACATGCCAGTGCCCAGTGCATCTTCATCTAGTTGGCTTTATCCTTCTCACCTCTTGCATCCAAAAAGGCTGCCCCAGGCAGACACCTTACCCTCTCACAGCCAGTCCACAGGCAGGCAGTAGAGGTGGAGGATGCCCAGGGACCTGCCCTTTTACTGTTCTCTCTTTTCTACCAGGAAGGAAAAGTCTTCCAGAAATTTCTGCTCCCGCCACTTTCTTTCCCATCTCATTGGGCACAGTAGCTCCCATGCTCACCCTGTCCCAGCAGTGGCAAAGAGGAACAGGATTCCTGTGACCGGCCAGCACCCATCAAGAGCGCATCTCCTGGCCTGGCCAGTTGCCATAGCAATCAGGTACCATTGGCACACAAAAAGGGGGCTGGCCACTCACAGGGTCTGTCCCCCCTGCTTTTAAATTTGGGCTTCATTTAATTGTCTGATCCTGAACAAATCACTTGGGTTCACTTGGTGATCACAGATAACCCCACTGACTTCACAGGCTGTGGGAAGCATGAGTCAGGCCACTCGGGAATGGCCCCAGGACATTTGAACGTCCCCTGCACATGCCAGCCCTCAGACAGCGGTCACCTTGGCCTTCCCAGCAGCGCTCTGAACAACAGCCAGCGAGGGCAGCTTTGCTGAACTGTCGGTTCCCAGGCTCCAATTTCCAGAAACTCCATTTCCAGGACAAGACGCACACGAGCACTTGCCAAAGCCAACATGTTTGGCTGCGTGTTTACCGCTGTGACACCTGCGCTCAGACGGGCCCTGTGCTGTTTTGTACATGTTGGTTTTGGACAGCGGCTGCTGCACATTTTGTCTTCAGATTTCTTAGGGGGCAGATTTAGCATCTGGCAGCACGGCCCCTGACTGCGAGGTGTCTCCAGCAAGCGCTGTCGCTGGCTGCGAGCTGGGCTCGGACTTGCATGAGGGGAGAGAAGGGCATCTGCTCGGAGAGGCACAGCCACCCCGCCATCCACACTCCCACAGGGTCACTAACAGCCTCTCCAAACACAAACATCAGGCAGAACTCCAGCATTTCTGTCCCCTCACTGCCCACAGCCCAGCCCATCAGCTCTCTAAGTCCCCGCCCCCCCACGTCTCCCCTTCTGTATCTCCAGGCCAGGCCGGCCTCCTGGGTCCGCCCTGCAGGCCCCCTGGGACCCTGGCCCCTCTTGCAGCCTCCATTGCAAGTACAGGCGGTCCCCGACTTAGGTGGTTGAACTGAGGATTTTTCAAGTTTGTGATAGTGTGAAGGTGATACACGCTCAGTAGAGACCGTACTTTGAATTTTGAATTTGCATCTTTTCCCAGGGGTCTGGGCGTGCAAGACCATCTCTTGTGATGCTGGGTGGCGGCCGCAAGTCCAGCCCCCGTGGGGCTGGCTCCACGGGTACTATGTCGGAGTCCCCCTTGCGTCTTCCTCTGTGGTTGCCATCTGGAAATTCTGAATACTTTGTGAACAAGGCCCACAGCTTCATTCTGCACTGGCCCCTGCGAATCACGTCCAGTCCTCACACCCTCCTGGTCCCAGGAACACCCGAGCCGCCTCTTTCTTCCCTGGGGGCCACAGCAGTTTCCCCAGCTCTTGGCTGGGCCCCTGCCTTCTCAGAGGGGACCCCACACACACCCCACCTGCCTGCTCATTTTCCACCACCGCCTGTCCCCACCCCCGATACACTCCAGGCTCACCCTGCCCCGTCCCACCAGGATCTGCAGAGGTCAGACGGCGCCTGGTACAGAGCGAGCTCTCAACGCACATGTGCTGAGCCATTGAGTGAAGGGCATAAAGCAGCTGTCAATTCCAGAACTTAGATTCTGTTTGTGGCCTGAGAGTGGTGGCTGTGGGAGTTAGAAAGTGTGGCTCACAGAAAGAGTTAACTGCTCTGTGGCTTTGATTTGGACTGGGGGTCATCTGAAGGAGAGCAGGCGGGCGCAGCCGTCCCCTTGGTGGAACCAGCACTGGCTTCTGCGGAGATGCGATTAATTGAATATTCTGCAGTCAGTGAAGGGCTCTGATGATTTAATAAAATTAGGAACTGAAATAAGGGACTGTGCCTAGAAGAAGAGCACCTTAAACACACACACAACACACACCCCTACACACATACATACCTACACACACACCCCTACACGTGCACACACCCCTACAAACACCTACACACCTACACACACACACCCCTACACATGCACACATATACAAACACACACCTACACACACACACCCTACAAACACACATACCCCTACACACATACATACCTACACACACACCTCTACACACACACCTACATGTACACACATATACAAATAAACACACACCTACACACACACCCCCTACAAACACACACACCCCTACACACATACATACCTATACACACACCCCTACACACATACACCTACACGTACACACATATACAAACACACATACCCCTACACACACAGACACATACCCTTACACACACCCTTACACACTCATACCTCCCTATACACACACCCCTACACACACACCCCTACACATACAGACACACACCCTTACACACACACCCCTACACATACACACATATATATAGGGATACATATCTACACATACGGACCCATGTATATACACACATACCCATATATGCAAATGCATACTCACATCCATACATATACACACACCCACAGCTACACATGTGTACATATACAGACACACACATAACCTGTACGCATACATATATACACACACCCACATAACCTGTATCCATACATATATACACACACACATACCCACAGACGTACACACATACACACGTATCCATACATATATACACACACACGTACCCACAGACACACACACATGCACCGCATAACCTGTATGCAGACATGCACACACGCGGAGTACAAGGCAGTGCTTGTCTCTTCTGAGCAGCTGCGAGGCTCTGCGGGCAACTGGGAGGGGGTTCAGCCCCCGGCTCCAAGGGGCTCCCAGGGCAGTGGTGGGCACGCTGGGTGGGTGTGCGTTCCTCCTCAGACCCGCTGTCCCCAGGCTCGGAGGGAGGCGGTGAATGCGGCTGGCCCGGGCCTGCCTGCTCGGCCCAGGTGGCCTGAGAAACACCTTGAGGTCCTGGGTGAGCTGCAGCGCCCATCTCAGCGTTCCATCTCTTCTAGAAAAGGTCTGGAACAGATTGTCGATTTGAGACAACGCAGAATCAGTGTCTCCTCTGAGGAGGCCTGCCCCTGGCCCCACACACTGACCTGAGAGTGACCTGAGGCCGCGTGGTCCTCAGCCGTCACCTGTCCTGCAGGGTCCGGTGAGTGCTCAGCGGACAGGAAAGCGCAGTCCTGCACGAGGCGGGCGCTCCGTGGACGTTCAGGGTGGGCAGTGGCCGCCCGGCAGCCGTGCTGGTTTTGAACACAGGACGCACGCAGCTGGTTTAGGCCGGGAGGGTGGACTGAGGTGTGAACACACAGAAGCAGCGAGAGGCTGCAGAAACAGACTCAGGCTGGTCATCCAGGATCAGAGCCTCAAATCCCACCATGCGCTGCCCTGGGGAGCCCGGCTCCATGATGGCCCCTCTCCCCCGCCCCGCAGTCATCACCTGAAACCAGGTGTGTTTGCCTCTCAGGTGCCCGCAAGATGGAAACCCCCCACCCACCCTACTGAGCCAGCTTCCACACATCACTCAGCTCTGGGCCGAGGCCCTGCCCGGTCTGGTCTGACGCATGGAGCCTGCATCCAAGGGGCAAGGGGGAGCTGGGAACTCGTCTTGACTGCTGCATGGAGCAGTCAGGATGCCAGCGTGGGGTTTCCTCAGGACAGAAGGTTGCTGGAAAGGTGAGGGGTGGCTTCGGCTGGGACTCTGTATGCTGCAGGGAACCTTGGCACAGGAGTGAATGAATGAGTAAATAAATGGAGACTTCAAAAAGTGCCTAACGGCAACCAAGGCCGTGGTTTCTCTGCCCGAGGCCCGTTTGGCCTCAGTCTTCGTGACAGTGGTAGCGTGGTGCCCCCCCGGGGGAGAGTGTGGCGGCCCTGGGGGATGGGTTATGGGGTGTTGTGAAAGCAGGCATGGCTGCAGGTGGAGAGCCTCTGGGGACCTGGAGGTCAGAGGTGGGGTCATTGAGGACAGACATCCTGAACCAGGCTTTGCCTCAGATATGCAGATGACACCACCCTAATGGCAGAAAGTGAAGAGGAACTAAAGAGCCTCTTGATGAAGGTGCAAGAGGAGAGTGAAAAGTTGGCTTGAAACTCAACATTCAGAAAGCTAAGATCACGGCATCCAGTCCCGTCACTTCATGGCAAATAGATGGGGAAACAGTGGAAACAGTGACAGACTTTATTTTCTTGAGCTCCAAAATCACTGCAGATGGTGACTGCAGCCATGAAATTAAAAGACACCAACTCCTTGGAAGAAAAGCTTTGACAAACAGAGATGTTACTACCGACAAAGGTCCCTATAGTCAAGGCTATGGTTTTGCCAGTGGTCATGCATGGATGTGAGAGTTGGACCATAAAGAAAGCTGAGGGCTGAAAAACTGATGCTTTCAAACTGTGGTGTTGGAGAAGACTCTCAAGAGTCCCTTGGACAGCAAGGAGATCCAACTAGTCCATTGTAAAGGAACTCAACCCTGACTATTCATTGGAAGGACTGATGCTTGAAACTGAAGCTCCAGTACTTTGGCCACCTGATGCAAAGAGCCAGTTCATTGGAAAAGACCCTGATGCTGGGAAAGATTGAAGGCGGGACGAGAAGGGGACAACAGAGGATGGGATGGTTGGATGGCATCACCAACTTAATGGACATGAGTTTAAGCAAGCTCCAGGAGATAGTGAAGGACAGGGAAGCCTGGCATGCTGCAGTCCATGGGGTCGCAAAATGTCAGACACAGCTTAATGACTGAACAACAACAGCACCTCTTCGAATGTCACTCTAAATACCAACAGTGCGACTTCCCCAGTAGACTATCAGGCAAATGCCTGCCTGCTGCCCAGGGGAGATAATAATAAACGGTCATGTGGTAATCTGGGTTGTGCCTGGTGCTGAACGATACACTGAAATCTCTGATCTCTAAATATACTAACCTGGTGAGGGAGGCTTATTACCATCTCTACAGGTGACGACAGAAGCATTGAGGCCAAGTTGGGCACACAGGCAGGGAGGAGGAGCCGGATTCGCCCTCACGCCCCGCTGTCACTTTCCAGCTGTGGATGTGAATTCCCACAGACTGACTCCCCACACAGCCACGTGTGCTACCAAAGACCGCAGCAGCCAGCGACTCATTAAGTCCAACATGACGAGACTAGGTCTATAGAGGACATGGTCGTCCTCCGGAGGATGAGGTACCACTAGGGAGCCCAGGGGGCTTCCCTGAGAGCTCAGTTGGTAAAGAATCCACCTGCAATGCAGGAGACCCCAGTTCAATTCCTGGGTCGGGGATAGGCTACCCACTCCAGCATTCTCGGGCTTCCCTTGTGGCTCAGCTGGTAAAGAATCCGCCTGCAATGTGGGAGACCTGGGTTCGATCCCTAGGTTGGGAAGATCCCCTGGAGAAGGAAAAAGCTACCCTCTCCAGTATTCTGGCCTGGAGAATTCCCTGGACTGTATGGTCCATGGGGTTGCAAAGAGTTAGACACGACTGAGTAACTTTCACTCACTCACTCAGGAAGCCCAGAAGGCCTCCTCCAGGCTTCGGAGGAAGGGGGTGCTCCTGCAGCCCAACTGTGTGAAGAACAGGGTGAACCCCTCACGTGCCTGCAGAACCTGTGTAGACAGGGAGCTGCCTCCAAGCCGACCCAACAGCTGGGGGTCCGCAGGCTGGACATAGAAACTGCAGGTTCCCTTGACCACAGGGCAGGTCCCCGGAGAGAGGGCACAAGCGCCACTGCAGGTTCTGGAGGAAGGCCTGTGCCTGAAGACGGTACTGGCTCACAGCCGCACCCCCGCTTGCCTGGTGAACTCGGTGTCTTCCCAACAGGAGCTCAGGGTGTAACGTGCGTCATGCTTGTGTGCATCCGTGCATGCACACTCTGACTTGTTTTTAGAAAAGAATTGCGGCAGGATATAAGAAAGCAAACATCAGCATTTCATCGATATGGAAAAGATCCAGAAAAATGATTAAAAAAAAAATCAAGACTAGAATGTGAAGTTGCAAGGGGTTGGGGGGTGAGCAGGCTTCAGTACCGCAGGCGATCTGCAGATGGGGTGCTGAGATTCCTCGGGGCGGAGAAGGAAGGGGCCCCTTGTTGCCTCCTGACCCGCACGTGCTGTGCAGTCTCCCTGCCTCCGCCGCCACCGTCTTTCTAGGTCAGGAGTCCTGCTTCCAGGCTGCTCTCCCGGGAAGCCTCCCTCCTGCTGTCTCCCTTCCTGCCCTCGATTCCTTGCCCTTCTCCGCGTTTATTTACAGTCGCCTTCTCTCTCTGAGGCTGCTGGGGCTGTGCAAATAGGCCAGGTCCCAGCCCTCCCGACCTCGACCCCAGCCACCCCTGGTGGGCCCCGGGCGGGCAGCTGGGCCTGGAGGCCGGTGTGGAAGGAGGCCTGGGGTGAGCCGAGCGCAGGCCGCTCCTCCGGAGCTCGGGGACCGCTCTGACCTCCCTTGCTCCTCCTGGCTCGTTTATAATCAGCTTTTCCATTATCTTGCAGCAAAGCCTCTCTGTGTCCCATTAATTGCCTATAGCTGCAGCTGGGTGGTTCATTTACTCTTTCTAATTTGGAGGATGCAAGTGGTTTAACCCTTGTTATTTTTAAAGCTTCAGGGGTTTTGTAAACTTTGGAGGCACTAAAGCCAGAGTGGCCAGACACGTGCTCACACGAGTCTAAGCATACACACACACCGTGGTCCACACCACGGCACACGCAGGGCAGACTTTTGGGGTGAGGAGTAGGGGAAGCAGGTAATCTGACCTGAGAGGCTGGAAGTAAGGGCAGCACCCATCCCTGCAACCCAAGGACACTAATATCACCTCCTCCATCACCATCACCACCATCACCTCCACCATCAAAACCAGTCCCAGGTTCACCTCCATTGCCGCTACAGTCACCATTGTCCCCATCACCGCCACTCTCATCACCTCCACTCCCATCACCTCCACTCCCATCACCTCCTCCATCAAAACCAATCCCAGCTTCACCTCCATTGCCGCTACAGTCACCATTGTCCCCGTCACCTCCACTCCCGTCACCTCCACTCCCGTCACCTCCACTCCCGTCACCTCCACTCCCGTCACCTCCCCCATCAAATCCTTCACCTGCTGCTGTTCTCAGCATCATCCCATCACTACCGCCCCTCACCCAGAGGCCTGAAGTTCCACCATCGCAGCTTAATTATTGGCTTTTTTCAGCCATCCTCTTTGAATTACGTTAGTGTGAAAGAACAAGGCCCTGACCTGCTTTTCTCAGTGACTGAATGTCCCCAGGAGTAAAAGCCAGTGGGGAGGGCTCTAGAAACATCGGCTGCCCAAGAGGTTTGTTCGGGTTTTCCAAACCATGAGAAACTGGAACAAACCTCTTGGTCAACACAATAAGGTTGGGAAAAGTGTGCATGGGCGTGTGTGTGTGCATGCACGCACACGCATAAACATGTCTTATCAGTTAAATTTGAAAAAAGAAAGCCTCTGACTCCTCTGCGACAGTGTCGAAGCTTTTACTGTTCATGTCTCCATCTCAACAGAGCAAATCACACGTTTCTTAGGGAGCAGATTTTAAAAACAGATTGATTGTGAAGATAAGTGGTTCTCAGACCTTATCAAGCAAGAGACCCACCCAGAGGGCTTGTTCAGATGTGGACTCTGAGTCTCCCAGCCAGTAGGCTGGAGTGTGGCTCCGTGATCTGCACTTCTCACTGGTTCCCAGTGATGCCGCGACGCTGCNCTTCAAATCTCTTGGTGCCTTAATCCTCCCCAAGACCACTCTCTTACACCAACCCTTCTTTTTTAAGTAGATAAGTAGGGTCAGTTATGCAAGAATAAAGCTTGAGGATAAGGCTGCATGCTGCTTACAAAGCACGGAAGGCTGATAACTGAGTGTTACCAGGAACTTAGATTCAAGAGTCCAGAAGCTGGCACAGGGATGCAAGCGATGATAGGAATGAATCAGCTTCTCCCCTCCTCCTGCCCACGTGTGTCCTCCACCTCCCCCACATCTGACACTCTGCTCACCAAGGGACAAAGGCCAGTGTCGGCCGCCTGCCCCATCCTGGTGCACACCCAGGAGCTCACGGTCAGCAGGGAGGACAAAGGCAGCCATCAGAGGCATCCACTACATGTCCCTCCATCTCTCTGAACTTAAAAAGAACTGGGAGAGGCCCTGCTCCCCGCTGGGCTCTGCTTTGCTGGGAGAAATCAGGCAGCTCAGACCCTCTCCATCCATCTACAAGGGGGAGACTGAAGTCTCTGGGGGAGGAATCCACAGTCTTCTCTTCCTGTTTTCCCTTAAAGCAACTGACAAGAGCTCTTGTTACATCCACCCCCCTGTTCTCCAGGATGCAGCTACATTCAGGGCCCACATGGATGAAATGGAAAGTAAACTGTCGAGTGACCAAACAGAAAGGACCTGGTCAATGGCCCTCACTTCCCTTCTCTTCAGTCCCCTACTCGTCTGGCTATTCCTCAAATGCCCCAAACCCATTCCTCCTCTAGGTCTTGGCCTTGCTGTTCCCACTCCCAGGACACACCTCCCCTGATCTTTGCAAGCCCAGCTACTCCTCAACAAGCCAGTTCCAGCTGAAACGACTCCCCCCTTCCCCAAAGAGGTTCCCCTAACTGGCTTACTAAGCAACCTTCACTCAACCTTCAGGCTCCATCGCAACACCTTGGCTCATTCTTTTCCTAGCTTGTACCTCCATCTCCCTCTCAGTTGTTTGTCTGATTCTCCTCTGGAATTTGAGCACCTGAAGGGCAAAGCCTTGCTTTTCTTGTCTGCCTCTGTATCCTCAAGTTCTAGGAAGTGCCTAGAACACAGTAGCAGTTCAATAAACATAGGTTAAAAAATTAAAGTAGAAAATGATTTTAAAAATTAAAAATAAAGTAACATTAGAAAAAACAAACACCTACTGAATGAATGAACCTAAGCCCTAAGGAAGGGCTCAATATGGACACACAAGGAAAATTTCACTCACTTAGATTGTTAGGGTACTATGAAAATGGGGCAGGACCTAATATGCTCTTGTCCCCCATGTCCTCTGCCTGCCATTTGTCTGTGGAAAAACTTTTGCCAAAGAATAAGTTTAGAGGAGTAAAAACATGCAAAAACAAAGGAAAACAGTCACAGGAGACTATGTCCTAGTAGTGTATTCACTAAGCATAGTCAAGGACCTTTAGCGCCTTCTCAAGGGCCATAGATAATATTATGATCCATATCCTGTGAGTTGTCTTTTATTAATAGATACTGAAACTCTCACCAGGTGGAAGAAGTGAGATACGTGATGACCAGACTGTAGCTGTGACATAAGCTGCCACAATTCTGAGAACCAGACTCAACCCTGAGACTGAAGATTAACAGTATGTAAAATAATCAAGATGACGCTGGTAGACCACTGAGGACAATTTCAGGATGACTGTTGGAGCTGCCTGTGCTATTTCTGCATATATCTGCCTTCCTCTGTCTATAAAAGCTCTTGTTCACTGATTGTCAGTGATGGGGAGGTGGCCTTTGGACAGATGTCCATTCTTGCTGGTTGCTGGCATCTGAAACAAAGCAAATTTTACTTTCCGCCAACCTGGCCTCTTCATTGGCTTTTGAGTGGCGAGCAGCTAGACTTCACTGTCGGTAACACATACACCTTTCAGTAAGAATCCAAAGCTTTAAAATCTTAACAAAATTACCCCAAAGTTCCCATGGCTTGTAAATGGTGAACTCCTGGGCTTAAACAATGCCTCTGAGTAGATCAAAAGTTCCTGCTCTTTCCATAAGAACAGGGGGTTAACTTTTTTCCTTTTGGTAGGGGACATTTTCTTTGCAAACAAACTGGAACCCTATTATGTAAAACTGATAGAAACACAGATACTTAACACCATGAGATATCACCCCACACCATTAGTATGGCTACTCTCAAAGATTCAAAAAATAACAAATGTTAGTGAGAATGTGGAGGAATTGGAACTCTTGTACAATGTTGCTTGGGATATAAAATGATGCAATGGCTGTCGAACAGTGTGGTAGCTCCTAAAAAAATTTAAAATAGATTTACCATATGACCCAACAATCCCATCTCTGGGTGTATAGGCTAAAAAAATTGAAAACAGGGGGAAGTAGAGGCTGGGATGTATGGAGACAGTAACATGGAAATTTACATTACCATATGTAAAATAGATAACCAGTGAGAATTTGCTGTATGACTCACGGAACTTGAACCAGGTCTCTGTAACAACCTAGAGGGGTGGGATGAGGAGGAAGGTGGGAGAGAGGGTCAAGAGGGAGGGGACACACGTATACCTATGGCTGATTCATGTTGATGTTTGGCAGAAACCAACACAATTCTGTAAAGCAATTATCCTTCAATTAAAAAATGAATAAATTAAAATTTTTTTAAAATTGAAAACAGGATATTAAAGGGGTATTTGTATGGCCACATTCATAGCAACATTTGTTTACAATAGCTAAAATGTGGAAGCAGCCTCAGTCCATGAACAGATGGATGGACATGCAGAGCATGGTATATAGACAGTGCAATAATATTCAGGCTTAGAAGGGAAATTCTGACATATGCTCCAAAACGAATGACCTTGAAGACATTATACTAAGAGAAAAAAGTCAGTCACCAAGAGACAAAGTCTGTATGACTCCACTCATGTGTGAGATGCCTAGAATAATCAACTTTATGGAAACAGAAAGTAGAATAGTGATTGTCAGTGGCTTGGGAAGAGAGAATGAGAAGTCACTGTTGAATGGAATAGAGTTTCTGTTTTGCAAGATGAAAAAAGTTTTGTGGATGGATGGGGGTAGGCTGCACAATGTATGAATGTACTTAACACCACTGAATGTACACCACTGAACTGTACCCTTAGAAATGTTTATGATGGCAAATTCTACATTACATGTATTGTAATCACAATGAAAAGAAATGGGAAAAAACCACACAGGTGCCTGATCTGAATTTGGTGGGATTGGAGGTGGGAACAGTCACCCCTGCCTGACCTCCCAGTAGGATAACCAATCATCCCTGTGTCAGCACTGAAAGTCCCACATCCCAGGAATCTCCTTGGTCCCAAGCATCCAGAATGGTTGGCACCTTCCATCTCGGTCACTAAACCATCCTGGCATCCTGAGCACGGCCCCTGCAGCACACACTTAGGGTGACAAGACACAGCTGTATCCTGTGGACAGCACTGCCCTGCCTCTGGCTCCCCCAGCTCAGTCCAGAAGAAACTATCCCTCAGTCTTGTCCTGGAGGCCGGCCTGCCTGAGCAGAGAGCCTGGACCTGGGTAGTGAAGGGTCTGATGAAGCTCCTTGAGCTGGGCAGGGGGCAGGGCCCTTCTGTTCCATGTAGGCGAAGGTTTCCAGTCCACCCTGGCTCGTGAGGCCCAGCCATCCCAGAACCCCCCTGGACCCTGCTCCCCCCCAGCCCACATCAGTCGTGGGCCTTATGCTCAGGGTGAACTTGCACTCACCCCCACATCCCTCTCTGGCATCCAGCCAGAGCTGCTGATCCTGAGACAGTCACCCGGCCTCTGAGCTCATGGTCCACCCCTGAGGTCGGGCTCACCTAGGGAGCTTAACCAGGCTAACAGGGGAGACCAGGAGAGGGGGGCCATTTCTGACACAGCTCCTAGTCTCCGGGCCTCCCCCACCACCACCCTCAAGACATCAGCCAAATGTGAAAGCCAGGGTCACTCTCTGCCTTCCTCTTTTCTTTGTTTAAATTGACTGAGTTCTCATATTTTAGGTATGTCATTGGTCACAGGGCTTCCCAGGTGGCACAGTTGGTAAATAATCTGCCTGTTTTCTTTCTTTTACAAGTGGTTGACCAGTTTTCCCAGCACCACTTGTTAAAGAGATTGTCTTTTCTCTATTGTATATTCTTGCCTCCTTTGTCAAAAATAAGGTGTCCATAGGTACGTGGATTTATCTCTGGGCTTTCTATTTTGTTCCACTGATCTATTTCTGTCTTTGTGCCAGTACCATACTGTCTTGATGACTGCAGCTTTGTAGTAGAGCCTGAAGTCAGGCAGAGGCTATTCGAGGTTTTTTATATTTCCATACAAACTGTGAAATTATTTGTTCTAGTTTTGTGAAAAATACCATTGGTAGCTTGATAGGGATTGCATTGAATCCATAGATTGCTTTGGGTAGTATATTCATTTTCACTATATTGATTCTTCTAATCCATGAACATGGTATATTTCTCCATCTGTTTGTGTCCTCTTTGATTTCTTTCATCAGTGTTTTATAGTTTTCTATACATAGGTCTTTTGTTTCTTTGGGTAGATATATTCCTAAGTATTTTATTCTTTTCGTTGCATTGGTGAATGGGATTGTTTCCTTAATTTCTCTTTCTGTTTTCTCATTGTTAGTATTCATGTCACTGTATGGCAAAACCACTACAATATTGTAAAGTAATTAATATAAATAAATTTATATTTTTTAAAAAAAGAGAAAAAATCTGCCTGCCAGTTCAGGAGACATAAGAGATGCTGGTTCGATCCCTGGATCAAGAAGATCCCCTGGTTGAGGAAATGGCAACCCACTCCAGTATTCTTGCCTGGAAGATTCCATGGACCAAGGAGCCTGCTGGGTTACAGTCCACGGGGTCACAGAGCACATGCACTGCACAGCAGCACTGATTACAACTCCAAGGAATCAAAACTGCCACACAGTCTCAAATTTTTGTATGTTTTGACTTCCTGAGCAGCAACTTTTTATAAAGGGGGCTCAGAGCCCAGATTTCAAGGAGCTAGAGAACCCAGGAGTCCTCAGCCCAGCCCTGTTCCTGTTGCTGGTCGGCATCCAGAACAATGAGGGTCAGCCTGGCCCCCCGGCATTCCTCCTCACTCTTGCCATCCTGCACTCAGAGGCCAATGAAGGTGAGCCCGCTACTTTCCCTGCTCTCAACAAAGAGAACACAGGGGCTGGAGGCTGAAGGTGGGAGCCTGTCGTTCCACCATCGCAGCTTAATTATTGGCTTTTTTCAGCCATCCTCTTTGAATTACGTTAGTGTGAAAGAACAAGGCCCTGACCTGCTTTTCTCAGTGACTGAATGTCCCCAGGAGTAAAAGCCAGTGGGGAGGGCTCTAGAAACATCGGCTGCCCAAGAGGTTTGTTCGGGTTTTCCAAACCATGAGAAACTGGAACAAACCTCTTGGTCAACACAATAAGGTTGGGAAAAGTGTGCATGGGCGTGTGTGTGTGCATGCACGCACACGCATAAACATGTCTTATCAGTTAAATTTGAAAAAAGAAAGCCTCTGACTCCTCTGCGACAGTGTCGAAGCTTTTACTGTTCATGTCTCCATCTCAACAGAGCAAATCACAAGTTTCTTAGGGAGCAGATTTTAAAAACAGATTGATTGTGAAGATAAGTGGTTCTCAGACCTTATCAAGCAAGAGACCCACCCAGAGGGCTTGTTCAGATGTGGACTCTGAGTCTCCCAGCCAGTAGGCTGGAGTGTGGCTCCGTGATCTGCACTTCTCACTGGTTCCCAGTGATGCCGCGACGCTGCGGTTCAGGAACCACACTGGAGAGTCAGCCCAGTAGATGAAAACACACTTCTGCGCACACACCACACACATGCGCACACAAGCACACATACACACACACACACTCACTGAATGCATCAGCCCTTTCTATGTAGAAATTCCTCCCCTTTGTAGGGCTTGAAGAATGTGAATAAAACTAAAATCCGATGGAGACCTGAAGACATACCAAGGTCATTTGCCCAGCTGAGAAAAGTAGGGTTATGAGGTGATTGGCCCAGAGATGTGGATGAGGGGCACTTACATCGAAAACATGAAGTTTCAAAGTAAAAGAAACATCACCTGCCTTAGGTGTCAAGGCGGGGGTGCTGACTCAGCATTTCAAGAACAGCTGAAACAGGCAGGTCAAAGGTGACTGAGATGACCTTGCAGCAGGGTAGAGAGGCCTAGGGACAGAGAGGCGTCCTGGCTCCAGGACAGGGGTCTGTGAGGGGGCCGAGGAACTCCAGGGGCAGCAGGGGCACGGTGGTAGAGCCCACACCTGTCTCTGGATACAACAAAGACCTCCGGGAAGGAGGCCTCCTGCTGAGGCTGTGGGAGGTGAGGACCCGAGTCAGCAGCCTGCTTGCTGCCCACCAGCTCCGGCTGAGGCCCCCGAGGTCGTAGTAGCCTCGCCTTCAAGATGCCGATCATCACACGTGCTTGCCGGGATTGCTGGGGGGATTTTGTGAGCATCTGTGTGCCCACGTGCTCTGTAACAGAGGTGCAGATCCTATGTCCAGCTCCAGGGAAGAAGGGGCCGCGTACAGCTTCATGTTTGTTCCTGGTCTCAGACCTGAGACTTGTTTTTTAAAAAGGAGTGAACAGATAAGTTTGGATGAAGTCTGGGGAGGACTGGGGTCGGGGTGAAGCAGCAGCTACTGCCCTCACCCCTCACGTCCCCTCCGGCCTCATGGTGTCCAGAATGCTGCCTTCTGACATGTTAGTCAAAAGGATTTTCCGTTTTCCAGTTCATTTCAGTCGCTCAGTCGTATCTGACTCTTTGTGACCCCATGGACCACAGCATGCCAGGCCTCCCTGTTCATCACCAACTCCCGGAGTTCACCCAAACTCATGTCCATTGAGTCGGGTGATGCCATCCAACCACAGTCTCTGCTAAAAATGCAACTATCCCTGGGAGTGGCCCCCTTGAAGCCCCTAAACCCTGGGTGGCATCTCCTGGTTCCCTCACAGATCTGGGCTGGCTGGCGAGCCTCGCCCTGTGGACCGCAGGTACAGATTCAGCTGTTCTTTTGATTCTCTGAACATCCAGGGAGAAAGAAGCAGCCAGAAAATACAGGCCGAAAATTGACCTCAACCTCAGCATTCAAGAGGCAAGTAAGCCCATTTGAAGCCAACCCTGAGGGCTCCAGACGTCAAGTACAGGCTTTTCCCAAGATGACATTCAGAGATCTCATGATTTCTTGAATCAGCTCCTCCTCTGCCCCATGCCGTCACACCCCGACATTAACCTGGGCAGCTGGGCGTGGGTCCGGGCATGTGGCCCGAGGGCCCGCTAACTGCTGTGCGCAGGATGCTCAGGGGGCCTTTGAATGTCTCGGTGCCCACATGGCCCCAAGACCAACTAAATCGGGGTCTGGGGGTGACCCGGGCAACAGCACATTCAGACGCCCCAGTGAGTCTGGGAGCCCACGGCCTGGTCTGCTCTAGGCCCAGAGGAACCTGGGTCGAAATTCTCCTCCCCTCCTGCTGTGTGGCTTCAGGTGAGTCACCTGGAGTCAGAGCCTCCGTGTCTTCACCTGCGACGGGGGGGCAACTCCTCTGCCCCTGGCTCGAGAGGGATGCAGTGAAAGAGCCCGAGACGGGTGGGGCCTGGAGGGGAGAAGCTGCCCTCTGTAAGTTCAGAAACCAAGGCGCCAGGCTTTGGGCACAGCTCAGAGGGGGCTGCGTCCCACCTGGAAAATGAAGCGGTCAGATCAGACGTCACTCTGATGACAAAGGTCCATCTAGTCAGAACGATGGTTCATCTAGCAGTTATGTATGGATGTGAGAGCTGGACCCTAAAGAAGGCTGAGCCCTGAAGACAATGCTTTTGAACTGTGAGAAGACTCTTGAGAATCGCTTGGACTGCAAGGAGATCCAACCAGTCCATCCTAAAGGAAATCAACCCTGACTATTCATTGGAAGGACTGATGCTGAAGCTGAAACTCCAATCCTTTGGCCACCTGACGTGAAGAGCCAACTCACTGGAAAAGACCCTGATGCTGGGAAAGATTGAGGGCAGGAGAAGGGAGCAACAGAGGATGAGATGGTTGGCTGGCATCACCGATTCAATGGACGTGAACTTGGGCAAACTCCAGGAGGTGGTGAGGGACAGGGCGGCCTGGCGTGCTGCCGTCCATGGGGTTGCAAAGAGTCGGACGCGACTTAGTGACTGAACAATGCCAGGGTCCCTTGGGCTCTAACACCCTGGGAGTCTGCAGTCAAAAGGGGTGACTTGCAGGTGGTCCCGAATCACCTTGAAAGGGATTTCCCCCCAGCAGCTTAGGAAACAGCTGAATCCCCGGCAGAAAAACGGGGCCTGCCAGCTACCAAGTTAGCCCCCCAGCCCACCCCACCCCTGCCTCTGCCCTGTCCTCTCACTCAGCAGACTTGCCCTTCAGCCTTTCTTTGTCACCAGCCCTTTCGTGTCCTGGCTGAACAGACAGGCCGAGCAGTGACCAGTCACGGCCATGGCCCCTCGGGTGGGACTGCCGGCCAATCAAGGCCGCCAGGCTCGTGGGCCCCAAGGAGGGTGTTGAGGACCACCTGGAGCGGGAGTCCGGGGCTTGGTCCTGTGGCCTTTGGGGTGGCTAACGCTCCACGTCTGGGTCTGACCTGTGCATGCGGGCTGTTCAGCAGCATCTCTGGCCTCTGTCCACTAGGTGCCAGTAGTAGCCCCCAAGTCAGGACAGAGGTGTCTCCAGACGTTGCCAAAGGTCCCTGGGGTCAGAATCGCCTCTGCCCACCCCTCCCCACATGGAGAACCCCTGTTCTAGAGGCCCATCCTTCCAGACTGGATCCAGAAAGGAGAATGGTGTTTCTTCTGTGTGGATACCGATTCATTTCGTTTCTCAAACTTAGTCACAGGAGAGAGAAGGGCAGAAGTGTTTCTACTCAAAGGTAGGCAGGGCCAAAGAACAGGGGGCAGGCAAGGGAGGCCCTTCAAAAGGTGGAATCAGACCCTAGTAGGCAGCTGCAGCCTAGTAGAAACTTTACCCACCCAGGGCATGAGCAGTGCCAGCCTGGGGGACAGTTACCCTGGGCCACTCCTGCTCCCCGGAGGTTCCCGGAAGGAGCCCTTGCTGGCCTGGGGGCTCCCAGCTGCGTTTTTAGCTACAGCCTTGGTGGTGAGATGCTCTGAAGGTCATCAAGTGGAAGAGCAGGTTACAGAGGTCCCAAGAGGGTGTGATCCCTGTTTGGGAAAAAGAATACGTATACACACACCGAGATGTTAACATGGTTACTGGCAGAGGCTGGGGTTTCAGGCGTTCACTTACTTGCTTCTCTGTTTTCTGCCTTGAACATTGTAGTTACTGGCAGCAAGGGGGAAAAAAGTCACTCAAAAAAGTAAAGAAAAGGCAAACACTGGGCAAAGTTACATCAAACCCAAGCTGCCAGACACACTGGTGGTGTGCCCACCTCCAGCTATGACTCCGACGACGGGGGTGGGGAGGGCAGTTGTCCAGGCACTCAGTTGTGTCTGACTCTTTGCGACCCCATGGACTGAAACACACCAGGCTTCCCTGTCCTTCACTGTCTCCTGGAGTTTTCTCTAACTCACATTCATTGAGTCAGTGATGTCATCCAACCATCTCGTGCTCTGTCGTTCCCTTCTCTTCCTGCCCTCAATCTTTCCCAACATCAGGGTCTTTTCCAGTGAGTCGGCTCTTCGCATCAGGTGGCCAAAGTATTGGAGTTTCAGTTTCAGCATCAGTCCTTCCAAAGAATATTTAGGAGCAGTCCTTCCAATCCTTTAAAATTGACTGGTTTGATCTCCTTGCTGTCCAAGGGACTCTTCTCAAGCACCAGTTCTAAAGCATCAGTTCTTCAGTGCTCAACCTTCTTTACGGTTCAACTCTCACATCCATACACAATTACTGGAAAAACCATAGCTTTGACTAGACAGACCTTTGTCAGTAAAGTGATGTCTCTGCTTTTTAATATGTCATCTAGGATTGTCATAGCTTTTCTTTCAAGGAGCAAGTATCTTAATTTCATGGCTGCAGTCACCATCCACAGTGATTTTGGAGCCCAAGAAAATAAAATCTGTCACTGTTTCCATTTTTTCCCCATCTATTTGCCATGAAGTGATGTGACTGGATGCCATCATCTTCATTTTTGAATGCTGAGTTTTAAACTGACTTTTTCACTCTCCTCTTTCACATTCATCAAGAGGCTGTTTAGTTCCTCTTCACCTTCTGCCATAGGGGTGGTGTCATCTGCATATCTGAGGTTATTGATATTTCTCCCAGCAGTCTGGATTCCACCTTGTGCTTCATCCAGCCCAGCGTTTCTCATGATGTACTCTGCATATAAGTTAAATAAGCAGGGTGACAATAGACAGCCTTGATGTACTCCATTCCCAGTTTTGTTCCATGTCAGGTTCTAACTTNTCCCAGCAGTCTGGATTCCACCTTGTGCTTCATCCAGCCCAGCGTTTCTCATGATGTACTCTGCATATAAGTTAAATAAGCAGGGTGACAATAGACAGCCTTGATGTACTCCATTCCCAGTTTTGTTCCATGTCAGGTTCTAACTTGTTTCTTGACCTGCATACAGGTTTCACAGGAGGGAGGTAAGGTGGTCTGGTATTACCGTCTCTAAGAATTTTCCTTAGTTTGTTGTGATCCACACAATCAAAGACTTTAGTGTAATCAGTGAAGCAGAAATAGATGTTTTTCTGGAATTCCCTTGCTTTTCCTATGATCCAACAGATGTTGGCAATTTGATCCCTGGTTCCTCTGCCTTTTCTAAATTCACCTTGTACAACTGGAATTTCTTGGTTCATGTGCTGTTGAAGCCTAGCTCGAAGGATTTTGAGCATTACCTTATTAGCATGTGAAATGAGCTCAATTGTGCAGTAGTTTGAACATTCTTTGGCATTGCCTTTCTTTGGGATTGGAATGATAACTGACCTTTTCCAGTCCTGTNGGAGCGATTGTCAATAACGAATTGTGTTTCTCTGCGGCACTGCTTTTCCAGCCTTCTCAGATGCGCACCGGGAGTGGGAGGCCTGACTGGACAGGCTGGTCACCGTGGACCTGGGTCCTCTTCAAGCTCAGCATGGCGTAGTGCACACAACAGCCCTCTGTAGCCTGTGCAGCTACTCCTGGGGGAAGGCCAACCCCTCCGCATGGGTTTTCAGGAGGGTGTGAAGCCAGCGCTGACTGTGCTCCTCAGGGGTCTCAGGGAACACCTGGTTTCTGGCTGTGGGTTGTCTCTTCCTTTCAGGCCTGGGGGGTAGAGAAGGCAGAGGTAGATGGCTTCATTTTAAGTACTGCCCATTGGTGTGTAAATAATTCATATATTTTAAATAACAAAATAAATATTTTATGGGTCTTTAAAATTCAGGAACGAGCTGCATCCTTGAAGTACATGGATTAAAAAACTAGCCTTGGATTGAGGTCACCAGAATGGTGACAGGTTGCTCCTGACTTCACAGTTCCACCCCGTCCCCACGAGAGGAGGAGCTGGTAACCGTTCGTGGAGGAGACAGCACTGAGAGACTCCCGGAACCGGGGGTGAGGAAGAGGCGACCCCTGCGCGACAGACAGACAGACAGAGAGATAGACAGACAGACAGACAGACAGAGGGCCTTTGAAGGGGCGGAAGGTCTGGCCTTGGGCTGGGTGCCCCGTCCACCCCCCAGGCTGGCACGGCACCACCGGGGGGTCTTTTGGAGCCTGGCTTCCGCCAGTAGGGAGAGAGAGCCCAGTGATGCTCGGCTCCCTCAGCCTGCGGGTCACTTCGTCGGAGTCCATACTGTGGTTTTGCCATCGAGGAATCTGTAGGCTCAACCACTGGGAATCTGATCATTAAAAGCTAACCTTTAGTCACAAAACTCATTGCACAGTACAATATTGCTATTCATGGAGACACGCAAGGCTGCGCGGACAGAATCCCACATTCAGGGGTCTCAGAAATCAAGTTTGATTGCCTGGCCTTCCTCTGTGGAACACCGAGGAGATCGTTGCCTCTTTCCCCCTTCTCAGGAGGCTTCTGTGTTCCCTGGTCAACAATCTCTTGGCCCAAACAGGGTGGAATTCTTGTTCCTGCACGCCTTTGTTGCTGAGGGAAAATTTACAGTTCATTCCTGACCATCTCAGGTAAATCTGAGAAACTGTGTTAATCAAATTTGGTGGGAGGCTGCTGTAGTTATAAAGCAGAACAATAAGGTTGGTGGGAGTTGCATAATTTTTTTGTTTGTCTCTATTTCCCATGAGGATTTCAGAGAGGATGTAAAGTACTCGCGGCAACATGACTGGAATATTTCCTCAAACAGCCTGCTTATTCTCATTCTATTTTAAAATATAATGCTTATTGGGTTTTTCCTATAATTATAGAAGTAATGTATGACCATTACATAAAATTTGGCAAATATGGAAAAGTATAAAAGGGGAAAGAAAAGGCACCTATAATCTGTCACACAGAAATAACTGCTGACATTATTAGTTGGGAGAGAGAGAAACGTCCTAATTTCTATGCTTAAGAATTTTTTTTCTCTTCTCTTTGCTCTCTCATCAGGCCCTGCTCTGGCTCATTTTTTAAAAATTTATTTTATTGATGTATAGTTTGATTTAAAACGTTGTATTAATTTCTACTGTAAAGCAAATTGATTCAGTCATATATATATATATTCTTTTTCATCTTGTTCCCATTATGGTTTATCACAGGATATAGTGATAGTGTGCTATATCACAGGATATAGCACAAGGAATATAGTTCCTTGTGCTATACAATAGGGCCTTTCATCTGTTCTATATATAATCATTTGCATCTGCTAATCCCAAACTCCCAGTTCACCCCTTCCCAACACCCTTACCCCTTGGCAACCATAAATCTCTTCTCTATGTCTATGAGTCTGTTTCTGTTTCATAGACAAGTTCATTTCTGTCATATTTTAGATTCCACATAAATGTGATACTGTATGGCATTTGTCTTTTTCTTTCTGACTTACTGGTTTGTTTGTTACCTGGTTTATAAGCAGTTCTGAAGGAGGGTATCGTCTTCCTCAATCTGTATTCCCCCTCATCTATATCACAGGTTCTAACAATGGCCAGGTTTGGAATTGATTAGAAAGGTTTCTTTTCCCTTACCATATATAAGATAAACATTTTGTAACTTGAGCTTTTGATATTACGATCCTGGAGGGGTGATGAAAAAGGCTTAAGGTAACATCTCTCATTGTTGGCACCAGGAACATTTCAGGTCCGATGATTATCTTTTGTGTGGGTCTTTCTTGGGCATCCTAGAATGTTTAGCAACATCTCTGGCATTTTCCCGCTAGATGCCACTAGCATAACTCACTCTTGCCAGTTGGGACAACTGAAAATGCCTCCAACACTGCCAGATGTCCAGAGTGGGAGGGGCAAGGTCATCCCTGGGCAAGAACCACTCTTTTAACATGTTCTGCTGAACACCTAGAAGTTAGGACTGTCAGAGTTTCTGGACTCTTTATTGATTATATTTTAGATTTTGAAATATCAAGAAGATAAACACATTAATGGAATTTCTGAAAACATGAATACCAACATCTGTGTTCCTATTTTTTTCTTTCTATCCAGTGCCTTTTGTGGTGGGATATGGATTTAATGGACATATGGAAGGTCAGAATTTGGAAGTCTCATCAATCTGGTGTTGGTCAGGGACAGAGCAACATCCCTTGGTATTTATAATCAGAAGGGGAGTTAATATAGGGATCTAGGAGCTTAAATCACCCTTAGAAGAACTGGACAGAAGGATGAGGGTCATGGAGGGTGCTGTTGGATTTTAGGAAATCCAGAAAGCAGGAGTCAAGAAGACTTTTTTTTTGAGATCATGAGGCTGCTGAAATCCCAGAGTGTTTGCACTGCTGATCTCAACAGCCTGTAGCAGAAACGTAAGCCATTTTTAGGAAGAAAACTGGAAGCTGCTGATGCATCCATGAATCTGCCATCTGCTGATGTCCATGAGCCTATCTGTAGTTGCTGTGGGGCAAAAATAAAGGCTCTTATTTCTCTTCTTCTTTCCAGATCCCATGCTAATGCCTCTCAGTGGCCAGTCTAGCAAAGGAAAAGAGTCTTGGAAATTTAGTTTTGAGACTTTCAGTCCTATGGTACTAGGAAGGTGCTGGGAAGGATGGGTATTCAGCTGCCACAGTTGAAAGGATACTGTGTTGTGTAATGTGACAGAGGGTCCTTAATAAAAAAACATATATATGTACATATAAATCTGATGCTCCTTTTTAGCATCAGATTTAGCTTTCTTCAGTGATGCTATACACACATACATATATACATTATATGATATATATACATATAAACAGTATCATTGAAGTGTCCCCTTAAGATTCTTTGATCTGATTATTGGCCGTGTCTTTCCCATTGTTACTGGGATGTGTGGGAAGGATGAAGTTTCCTGGTGCCTATGAGACAAACATGTATTTGCATAAAAATATACAAAAAAATAGAATGATACTGCATATATTGTTTCATTACACTATTTATTTTAATAATATCTCATGAGGCTACCCATTAAAATACATTATTTCAAATGTTCAAGTACTACTTTTTACCATAAAAATAAGTTTAAATAACTCAGAAAAGTATGATGCCATTAACGGCCCAAAGCATGATGTCTATTTTGTCATATACATTTCAAAAGCATTATTTCAAACATTATTTTGAAACATTTACTTAGTCATGTGGATTTGCATTTGTACATGCATCTTTGTCTGAAACTCTGGTTAGGTCCTTAGGCATAGGTTTCTAGAAGTGGATTACTCGTCTGAAACTGTGAATTAATTGCTTTACCAAATGGTTGTAGTGATTACCACCAGTGGTGTGTGAGCTTTTCCATTTTCTGAAAATTTGGGAGTACTGAGCTCAAGCCACTTAGCTTAAATAAAAAACACTTTGTCATTTCTATAGACAAACATTATTTCATTGTTATATAATTTTATGTTTCTTTGGATTCATTAGTGGGGTTGAACTATAAGATTCTCCTTATTTAGGTCCTGCACATATCTTTAAAAGGATTTATTTTAGTATTGTATAATGTAAGCTTGACGTACAAAATGCAAAATGAATAAAAAAGACATATGGTAAAAAATGAGACTCTTTTACACACTCTGCTCTAGCCAATCAGCTTCCCTCCCAGGAGATAGCCAGTTGTCTATTTTTAGTATATACACCCAAGAAACTATACATAGGTAAAAACTGAAATATATATATGTGTGTATATATATATGAATATTACAATGATAAATGTGTATATTTATACATATATGCTAATTATAATTATGGATTATGTGTAAATTATACATATTGCAATTTACGTATAGACAGATATACATTTATAGCATTGACCACAGGGCAGAATATTACTCATGCCATTCTGAAACTCAAAAAGGCAAATGTAAGTTAGAGTTCTTTATATTAGCACATTAATATATTTCATCTTCTTTTTAATGGCTNTATGTGTAAATTATACATATTGCAATTTACGTATAGACAGATATACATTTATAGCATTGACCACAGGGCAGAATATTACTCATGCCATTCTGAAACTCAAAAAGGCAAATGTAAGTTAGAGTTCTTTATATTAGCACATTAATATATTTCATCTTCTTTTTAATGGCTGTAGCATATTTTGTTTCATGCATGTGCTGTGATGTATTTAACCAGCCCCCTATTGATCAACATTTTAGGTTGTTATTTATTATTCCAAGCAATGCTGTAATGAATAACTTTGTATTTACAAATTTTACAAACATACGAGCACNAGCATTGACTATATTCATATTCTTTGAGACTCCAATTTTATAATTAAAGTTCTCTACATTTACTTGACATTTGGTAGGCATTTTTAGACCATTCATCATTCGAACTTACTGGCTCCACAATATTGAACTTCTTAGACTCTTGAACTTCCTGGATTTGATAAACATAATCAAGGGACGACTCAAAGAAATTGTGCCTCTCCTTGTCCACCTGGAGGTCTGCCTGAAGAAGAAGAGTAATAAATGTCAAATAATTGGCATAGTCATTCGTGCAAGTCAGTGTTTATGGATTCAACAGAAAGCTAGGGCTGGAAGAGAATTATGCTACCAAGCAGTGATCTTATCCCTTTATTTTACAAATAGGGAACATGAAGCCAAGATAGAAAAAGTGACTGATGCACAATATCTGGTTTCTGGCCTAACAAATAAGAAGCTTGGAAGTTATTGTGCTCATCCTCATACAAGGAAAAGCTAAACTGAGAATCAGCCACTCTTCTTAGAACCAACAGACCACTGAAGTCAAAGGAAAAACAATTGTTTCAAAAATTGGATAGATAGTTGAATATAGAGAATCTGAGATTATCAGAGCAGAAGCCCAGAAGCAGAAGCCTGTTGCTTCAACAAGTGTCAGGCCTTATTTAAGATCTCTTAAAGAAACAATACAATATTGTAAAGTAANAACAATTGTTTCAAAAATTGGATAGATAGTTGAATATAGAGAATCTGAGATTATCAGAGCAGAAGCCCAGAAGCAGAAGCCTGTTGCTTCAACAAGTGTCAGGCCTTATTTAAGATCTCTTAAAGAAACAATACAATATTGTAAAGTAAAATAAATAAATTAATCAATTTAAAAAATCCAAAGACAATAGGGAAGACAAAACACAAAGATGTCAGAGAAGATTTTCACTTCTAACAAGAGGAGTTATAGCAAATTAAGCACAGTCTAAATCCTAGACAGATAAGCATAAAACCACATAATAACATCCTTTTATCTCAGTTCCTTTTACCCAGGGCATCATGTTCAGCATTCAACAAAACGTTACAAAGTGTACAAAAAAGTGAAATACACCAATAAACACAGTCTAAAGAACCAGCATCAGTTCAGTTCAGCTCAGTTGCTCAGTCATGTCTAACTCTTTGCAACCCCATGGACTGCAGCACACCAGGCCTCCCTGTCCATCACCAA
>SJYV01012045.1:0-11042 GCA_006410875.1 Neotragus pygmaeus
TTAAGGAATACAAATATGTTAAAGTCAAATTTTCATTAATAAATCTTGGGTTGCTAGGGAAACAGAAGCCATCTATGGATAATCTAACTTAGCCATAGAAGTAAAACTATAACTGGGTGTCCCAGGGCCCCAAAGAAGTTCAAATAATTATTCAAGGTACCAAAATTTAATATGTCATCTTCTTTGATAGCTCCTTATTTGTATCTATGGAACTTTGAGCTATCTCCTCTATTGGACAAAGACAAGGCTATAGGGCTTTTGGTAAAAGTCTACAGGACGAAGAAATTAAGAATGTGTTAATCCAATGTCCACATGATGTTAAAACTGACAGGGTTACGGCACAGAAATAACATGTAAAGTGAATGTTGATACACTGGTCCTATGAAGCAGGAATAATGTCAACAGGAGAAAGCATAAACTATTAGGAACAAGTTTAAAAATAAAAAGAGAACCATAGATACAGGATGGAAGAGATCTCATTAAAAATAAGCACAGTTTAAGAGAACTGAAATTCATAACTGACTATAAGCTAAGTAGGAGTCAGAACTGCAATGGCATAAAGATGATTCAGAAATGTATTGAAAACCAATATACTATGCAAGGAATTATTTCAGAACCCTACTAGTCATATTATTATAAGAACTAACATTTATTGGACTTTATCCAAGTGCCAGGGCAGTGTGTTAAACATCTCATTCAATCCTCGCAATATTTTATCCCATAGGTAATATGTTCCAAGAAAACATTTCATGCAAAAATGGGCAGAATATAGGACAGAAATGGTATGGACCTAACAGAAGCAGAAGATACTAAGAAGAAGTGGCAAGAATACACAGAAGAATTATACAAAAAAGATCTTCATGAACCAGATAATCATAATGGTGTGATCACCAACCTAGAGCTAGACATCCTGGAATATGAAATCCAGTGGGCCTTAGGAAGCATCACTAAGAACAAAACTTGTGGAGGTGATGGAATTCCAGTTGAGCTATTTCAAATCCTAAAAGATGGTGTGAAAGTGCTGGACTCAATATGTCAGCAAATTTGAAAAACTCAGTAGTGGCCACAGGACTGGAAAAGATAAGTTTTCATTCTAATCCCAAAGAAAGGCAATGCCAAAGAATGTTGAAACTACCTCACAACTGCACTCATCTCACATGTAGCAAAGTAATCCTCAAAATTATCCAGTACGTGAACTTTGAACTTCCAAATGTTCAAGCTAGATTTAGAAAAAGCAGAGAAACCAGAGATAAAATAGCCAATATCCATTGGATCATCAAAAAATCAGGAAAGTTCCAAAAAAAAAAAAAATCTACTTCTGCTTTATTGACTACACCAAAGCCTTTGACTGTGTGAATCACAACAAATTGTGGATAATTCTTCAAGAAATGGGAATACCAGACCACCTGACCTCCATTCTGAGAAATTTGTATGCACGTCAAGAAGCAATAGTTAGAACTGGATACAGAACAACAGGCTGGTTCCAAATCAGGAAAGGAGTATATCAAGACTGTATATTGTCACCCTGCTTATTTAACTCATATGAAGACTACATCATGCAAAATGCTGGGATGGATGAAGCACAAGCTGGAATCAAGATTGCCAGGAAAAATATCAATAACCTCATATATGCAGATAACACAACCTTTATGGCAGAAAGCAGAGAGGAACTAAAGAGCCCCTTGATGAACGTGAAAGAGGAGAGTAAAAAACTTGACTTAAAACTCAGCATTCAGAAAACTGAGATCATGGCATCTGGTCTGATCATTTCATGGCAAATGGATGGGGAGACAATGGAAATATGTGAGAGACTTTATTTTGGGGGGCACCAAAATCACTGCTGCTGGTGACTGCAGTCATGAAACTAAAAGACAATTGCTCCTTGACGGAAAAGCTATAACCAACCTAGACAGCATATTAAAAAGCAGAGATATCACTTTGCTGACAAAGATCCTTCTCGTCAAAACTATAGTTTTTCCGGTAGTTGTGTATGGATGTGAGTGTTGGACTACAAAGAAAGCTGATTGCTGAAAAATTGATGTTTTTGAACTCGGGTGTTGGAGAAGACTCTTGAGAATCCCTTGGACTGCAAGGAGATCCAACCAGTCCATCCTAAAGAAAACAATTCCTGAATATTCATTGGAAGGACTGAGGCTGAAGCTGAAACTCCAATATTTTGACCACCTAATGTGAAGAACTGACTCATTGGAAAAGACCCTGATGCTGAGAAAGACTGAAGGCAGCAAGAGAAGGGGATGACAGAGGATGAGATGGTTGGATGACATCACCTCACTGATGGACATGAGTTTGAGAATGCTCTGTGAGTTGGTGAAGGATAGCGAAGCCTGGCGTGTTGTAGTCCATGGGGTTGCAAAGAGTTGGATATGACTGAGTTACTGAGCTGAACTGACTGAATATATTTAGTTCCATTTAATGTGGGAAAGAGGCTTCCCAGTTGGCACTAGCAGTAAAGAACTCACCTGCCAAAGCAGGAGACATAATAGATGTGGGTTCAATCACTGGGTGGGGAAGATCCCCTGGAGGAGGGCATAGGCAATCCACTCCAGTGTTTTTGCCTGGAGAATCCCATGGACAGAGGATCTGGTGGGCTACAGTCCATAAGCTTTCAAAGAGTTGACCACAACTGAAGCAACTTAGCATGCACGCACAGATGGAAATACTGACATCCCAGACTTCTCTCAACTTTTTCCTGAACTATATACATGCTCCCAAATGTTCTGTTTTTTTTTTTTTACTCCATCTACACAAACATGCATCATGCAGTCTCATCTTGAACTACTGACAATCTCCTCCCAGCATGTTCACAGTTTATTTTACCATGCCTGTAGATTGCCCTGCAACTTTGATTTTACTATGAACAAATGGATTCATTGATAGGTTTAGAGTTTTGACAATAAGTGTCCTTGAAAGTGTTTATTCTGTGATGGTAAGCCTGTCTGGATTCACATCTGTTTAATACAAGGTGAATGTTGAGAAAATGGCTACTCTAATTTTGGAGAGTGAGGTGTTGTGACCTGGGAATCTAAACTGAGTCTGTTCCTTCTCCCTTGAATAATCTTTATTTTTTTCTCCCTTTTTTTCTCAAACAATGTGTGCATGGTTTTATAGAACAAATGATTTTGCCTTATTATCTACTTTGACTTACTAACAAAACTACAGTGATGAATCATGTTTAATTATGATCATTAAAAGATGTAAGTCAAAATGCAATTGCTTGTTCATCACAAAGATTATCTTTAAAAATGTTTATTTTTAAATTCTGCAGGAGAAAGTTAAAAAACAAACAAACAAACAAACAAAAAACAGATGTTCTACCTGATCCAAAACAATTTCATTCTCACTTGAAACTTCAGAGAATGATGAGAATCTGAGAATTAGATTGTACTTCGTAAGGTCCATTCTCCAGTCTTCAGGCACCTGGATAGCAAAACATTTCAGGATCAATTATATAGGATCTTAAAGCCAATCAGTAAACTATGTTAGCTCTAGTAATATCAAACTTTCTCATACTTTCTATTTTTTCTGTATCTACACAGTACCTAAAAGCTGTTTGATAAGATTTTTTTTTAATTGAACAAAGTTCCATAGCCAAGTTTAAAGTAATTGTTAAAACAGGGATAGACTAAGCAGTAGTCTTTGGTTGCCCATAGTGACTTTTCTACACTTTGATAATCTTAAAGGCTTTCATTACATTCAATAGAAATTTCTACTGCTTATGTTTTAACCTCTTTTACAGTTTGTAAATCTCTGAATGATAGAAAATCTATTAACTATTTCTCCCTATAATAATCATTGAAAATTATATACCAAATATCTCTTGTCTTTGAAACAAAATCTCAACCCCAGTAGTTGGCTCTCATACAAAAAGGAAAAAATACTCTATAAACTTTTTTTTTTTTTTTTTACTGCTGCTAAGTCACTTCAGTCTTGTCCGACTCTGTGTGACCCCATGGACGGCAGCCCACCAGGCTCCCCCATCCCTGGGATTCTCCAGGTAAGAACACTGGAGTGGGTTGCCAGGAACTACTTTTACTACTCTGCTTTTAATAGTATACTCAGTTCAGTTCAGTTCAGTCACTCAGTCGTGTCTGACTCTTTGTGACCCCANTCTGTGTGACCCCATGGACGGCAGCCCACCAGGCTCCCCCATCCCTGGGATTCTCCAGGTAAGAACACTGGAGTGGGTTGCCAGGAACTACTTTTACTACTCTGCTTTTAATAGTATACTCAGTTCAGTTCAGTTCAGTCACTCAGTCGTGTCTGACTCTTTGTGACCCCATGAACTGAAGCACGCCAGGCCTCCCTGTCCATCACCAACTCCCGAAATTCACTCAGACTCATGTCCACCGAGTCAGTGATGCCATCCAGCCATCTCATCCTCTGTCGTCCCCTTCTACTCCTGCCCCCCAATCCCTCCCAGCATCAGNTTGAATTATTCTTGAATTTTACAATGAGTGATATTAGACTCAATAATCTTAATTTGGGTGGGGGCGGAGAAGCTGTCCAACAGAGCTTTGTATGATGATAGAAATATTATGCTGTATGGTGTTCAAAATGATACCCAGTATACATTGCTAATGTGCTCTTGAAACAGTGGTAGTGTGACTAAATAACTGAATTTAACCTTCATTTAACTATAATTAAATTTAAGTAGATTCATGTGCCCATGGGTTACCATATTGGACAGTGAAGTTCTACAGCATAAATTTCCATTTTTCAAAACAATCTTTTGATCATCTAAAATTGGAATTTAAGATCTCGATTTTTGGTAGCAAAGTTATTTATTAATATAAAATTTATGTAGAACCTTAATAGATAAGTCAAAAATGAGTGAAGCTGTCTTGGTCAAAGTGACAAGAGAGAGAAAACCTGGATTTTGTAGCATAAGCAGGTGACCTCTCTTCTCTCTGCTTACACTCCACTGCAAGTAACCTCTAAGGAACTGGTAGGTGCTACCTATAAGGAATCATTTGAAACTCATTGATAAAAATATTACAATGCCTATCATTTCTTAAATGTTTGTAAAATTGATTTTACAATCAATTAAACACTTATCAATACCTTACCAATGTGCATGATACTAATGTTAATGATACCCTTAACTTACAACCTAAAGATTAGTTTACTGTTTTTTTAAGTTCCATGTTGGAATATAGAAATAGAGTGTTTCAAGTACTGGGTGCTCAGACATGTTTGACTCTCTGTGACGCCACAAACTCTAGCCTGCCAGGCTCCTCTGTCCATGGGATTTTCCAGGCAAGAATACTAGAGCAGGTTTCCATTTCCTCCTCCAGGGGCTCTTCCTGGCCCAGGGATCCAACCTGCATCTCCAGCATATCCTGCATTGACAGGCTCTTTACCACTGAGCCACTTGGAAACCCCTTCAAGTGCTATGTTGTTGTTGCTTAGTCACTTAGTTGCATCCAAGTCTTTGCAACCCCATGAACTGTAGCCCACAAGGCTCTTCTGTCCATGGGATTTTTCAAGCAAGAATACTGGAGTTGGCTGTCATTTTCTTCTCCAGGGTCAAGTGCTACAGTACAGAGAGCAAGTGAGGGAGTGTAGAATGAAAGGAAAGGGAACACTGTGCAGAAGACATAACACATAGGCTGAATTCTGAAGGGGTAGCATGAGTGTGAACAGAGGTTAGTAGTAGGGGGAAGACATTCTAAAAATACAAATTCTCTCCAAAGTCCAAGTAGTAACTATTTGAAGACATAAATTTATTTACACTCTCTAAAGGCCAGGTGAATTTTATCTTGACTTACTTGTTCAGTTTGGATGCTTTATATAATCATTTTTCCAATTGAAAAATGTTCTTGAAAAAAAAGAGAACTAAATATGATTTGAATACTTTTGCTTTCTCTATAATTTAGTTTCTTCTGGATATATTTCTCAAACTTGAAAGGAAGATCAACTTTCCCCCTCCCACTATGCTTTTCAATAGGTCTAGCAAAATGGAGATGTGTTTCATTGAAAACCTTATGTGGAATCATATACCCCTGAATATCATAAGCTAAAAGAGTCATGAAAACAAGAGTAATTTATTTGTGTGGGAATTTACAATTTTTAATGACATATTTTTCTAATTCATTCTGTGAGTTAATAGTGGAAACTTTTTTGTTGTTGTTATCAAATAGTGATTTTTCATGTTTATAAAAACATGCCAGAAAACAAACAATACAAGTGATTGCTGACTAGTGTCACACTGTTGATGTTTCAGAAAGGCAGGCAAGAAGAATAGATATCTAGAGATAATTTTAACAAGTAACACTTGACTCCTAAATAACTATTTTGTTTCTTATATGTTTGAGCTTAAAGAGTAACAAAAAAGTTGAAAAAATTAAAAACAAATGAACAATAGGGAACAGAATATTTTTAAAACAGTAAAAGACTCAAGTCAAGAATAACTAGTGGAAAAAATATTAGGACTTAGGCTAACACAATTAAAGATATTTTGATAATAGTGTTCAGAATTATATTCTGAATAACATTAAAAAGTAAATGCCATAGGTAAGAATATTAACATCAGTCAATCAGTCAGTTCAGTCACTCAGTCATGTCCGACCCTTTGCGACCCCATGGACTTCAGCACACCAGGCTTCCCTGTCCATCACCAACTCCCAGAGCTTGCTCAAACTCATGTCCATTGAGTCGGTGATGTCATCCAACCATCTTATCCTCTGTTGTCCCCTTCTCCTCCCACCTTCAATCTTTCCCAGCATTAGGGTCTTTTCCAATGAGTCAGTTCTTCCCATCAGGTGGCCAAAGTATTAGAGTTTCAGCTTCAACATCAGTCCTCCCAATGAATATTCAGGACTGGTTTACTTTAAGATGGACTGGTTTGATTTTGCAGTCCAAGGGACTCTCAAGTGTCTTCTCCAATACCACAGTTTAAAAGCATCAGTTCTCCAGCACTCAGGTTTCTTTATAGTCCAAATCTTACACCCATACATAACTATTGGAAAAACTATAGTTTTGACTAGATGGACCTTTGTTGGCAAAGTAATGTCACTCCTTTTTAATATGCTGTCTAGGTTGATCATAGCTTTTCTTCCAGGAGCAAGCGTCTTTTAATTTCATGGCTGCAGTCACCATTTGTAGTAATTTTGGACCATCAGAACAAGACCCTGTTTCCATCACTTTCAGTATCTCCTATTAAGAAACTTCCATAAGCCTCTTATCCTTATCTGTCAGAGGGCAGACAAAATGAAAGCCACAATCACAGAAAACTAATCGAACTGATCACATGGACCACAGCCTTGTCTAACTCCATGAAACTATGAGCCATGCAGTGTAAGGCCACCTGAAACAGATGGGTCATGGTGGAGAGTTCTGACAAAACGTGTCCACTGGAGAAGGAATGGCAAACCACCTCGGTATTCTTGCCTTGAGAATCCAATGAAGAGTATGAAAAGGCAAAAAGAATATTTATATATATAAAGAGGAAAATGAGAATTGTAGAGGAATGAGAGTATATAAACTTTATAATTATTAAATGAAAAAATGGGGAACTTTCCTGGTGGCACAGTGGTCAAGACTTAGCCTTCCAATGCAGGGGGTGCAAGTTCAATCCCTGATACTACAGGTCTCATGGCAAAAAACAAAAACAATACACAAGACAGAAACAATATTGTAAGAAATCCAATAAAGACTTTAAAATGGTCCACATCAAAAAATCTTAAAAAAGGAAAAAATGATATAATTTAAAAATCAAGATCTAAATTTCTTATAATAACTATACTTATCATGCTTTTTTCTCAAATATCATTATATTAATGTTGACTTATTGCCTATCCATTTTCCTACAAGTTTTCATAAATGTATGTGTTAGAGAATGTAGGAAACTCAAAGAGTATTACCACTTGATGTTCATTGTTGTCTAGCTGATTTATTTTTGAACATTCTGCTATGTCTATCTTGATGGCATGTGCTATAATGATCAATGTGAATGAGATGTATTTCCTGATCAAGCCAATATAAAAAGCACAAAAATGAAACATTGCAGAAGGGTAAAGCCATTTTTGCTTCCGTTTGGGAAAAAACATATTTTACTGCTTTTGACCTTTTAGTGTTTTCTTGTGGTTAGCCAACACATCATCCAATTCTATAAAAAACAATCACTTCCAAAGTGGCATAAAATAAACTCAGATATCAGGGAAAGGATGAAAACATTCAGTAACACCCAGCATAGAACCGAAAGGGCAAACGTGCAAATCATCAGCTACATTGTATTTTTGTTTAAGCTTTCATTAGATCAAGGTTTTAAATATATTTTAAAGTACTTTCTAATAATTCCTATCACAACATTTTTGAGTTTCTATTATTGCCATGCATTCTTTTTGAATTTGCATCCAGGACTATATACCCAGCTAGATAATAGTGATTAAATACAGCATGGGGTCCCGTTTAGTTTGATGATTATGAAATTATAGAATTCAAAGGGTATTAATGTTTATTTAGTTTTTAAATAATTTTGTGTTTATTTTTATCGCATTCTTTCATATGTCCCACATAACCCTATTTTAAAAATTTTATATTTTATACTAAGTGGATTAAAATATTTGTTCAAAGTTATACACTAAGAACTAAATTAGCAAGTTTTTCTGATTCCTGAATCCTAGCTATCCCACATAATGCATTATATATATATATATGGAGAAGGCAATGGCACCCCACTCTGGTACTCTTGCCTGGAGAGTCCCATGGATGGAGGAGCCTGATGGGCTACAGTCCATGGAGTCGCTAAGAGTCGGACACGACTGAAAGACTTCACTTTCACTTTTCACTTTCATGCATTGGAGAAGGAAATGGCAACCCACTCCAGTGTTCTTGCCTGGAGAATCCCAGGGATGGGGAACCTGGTGGGCTGCCGTCTATGGGGTCACACAGAGTCTGGACATGACTGAAATGGCTTAGCAATTAGCATATACGCGCGCACACGCACACACACGCACACATTTTTTCCAACATATTTCAATCAATAAGTCTCAACATGAAACCATTCTGGATCATCTAATCAACACTTTTAGCTTTGGTTCTAGAAAGTGAAAGGCAATAAGATTTCCCAAGGGGTCCAAGATCAATAAGTAAAATGATCTGAGAGCCAGATGCTAAGACGTGACTCCAGGCTTTCTTGATAGGACTTTTCATTACATCATGCCGTTTTTGTATCTTTACAATATTTTTTTGCCTATTCAACTTAATGTGTTTTTCCTTGTTTTTACTGAGGTATGAAAATAGAAACCTTCTCTCACTTGGCTAGCATTAAAAACGTCCAATGGGTCTCAAGGAGTGGGACATTACTGAGCACACACACACCACACATTATTTGTGGCTCAGTGGTTCTCAATTTTAGCTGTGCTCCAAAATCAATCACTATGTATAATTATTCTAATATAAATAGTTAAGCTTGGAAATTCAGGTGAAGCCCTACAATCTGTATTTTAATAAAGTGCTACAGGTACCATCACAAATACAATGACAACAGCAATAATCATAGCTAACATATAATGACTTACAAAGCTTTCTATGTGTCAAATACTATATAAGCCTTTAGACATATCAACTCATTAATATTTCAAACAACCCCATCATTTAGATAAATATAAGTACGTGATTTTCAGATGAGAAGGAAAACTGGGACAGAGAGAATTGAGGTGATTGTCACAAGGTCATATAGCCAGAATGGAGAAGCTAGAATTGAACCCCAATTTCATGGCTCTCTGCAATCTGAAGTGGTTTTATGGTCATTACTTTATCTCACTGTATCTCTTCATCAAAGCAAGAAAAATAAAACATAAAAGCATAAAAAATAAAACATTAGGTATGTGGAATTTTAATACATTCATTCACATATTAAGAAAACAAAACTTTTGAGAAGTTAAATGCCTTTTTAGTCATAAAACTAGTAATTGAGAGACCTAGTATGCTACTCCAGTGTTTCTCCAGAAACATTACCTTTTGGCCTCAAAAAACTTTATTTTCTTTAAGTACAATATTTAATGTAGGAACTGTATTACTCAAAATGCTTAGCTGAAAGCAGCAGAAGTAAATTTTAGTTTTATTTTCTTTCTTTTTTTTTTTTATTACTATCTTCATTTTGACTTGCCACATTCAAATATGGATTCCTGCTCCTTTGAGTTCTCTGACCACGCAGTTTTTGAACAAGAAAATTCTATGCCTAGANGAAGTAAATTTTAGTTTTATTTTCTTTCTTTTTTTTTTTTATTACTATCTTCATTTTGACTTGCCACATTCAAATATGGATTCCTGCTCCTTTGAGTTCTCTGACCACGCAGTTTTTGAACAAGAAAATTCTATGCCTAGATTTACATTTCCTGTATTTCTGTCACACTTTATACAACACAGAAAATTATGACTATTTTAAATGTGGTTTATTTTATCTTCCTGATAATATTCCTGTTTTCTTTTTAATTTAATTTAATTTAATTTTTAATTTTAATTGTAATTGGAGGATAATTGATTTACAACTTTGTGGTAGTTTTCACTGTACAACAATATGAGTCAGCTATAAATATACATGCATCTCAGCCTCCTGAGCCTCCCTGTGCTGCTCAGTCCCTTCAGTCCTGTCTGACTCTTTGTGAACCCATGGACTGAAGCCCACCAGGCTCCTCTGTCCCTGAGCTTCTACAGGCAAGAATATTAGACTGAATTGCCATTCCCTCCTCCAGAGGATCTTCTCAATCCAGAAATCGAACTGATATCTCCAGTGTGTCCTGCATTGTAGGCAGCCTTTTTACACACTGAGCTACCTGGGAAGTCCATTGTCACACTTCGGTCCACTTCAGTCGCTCAGTCACGTCTGACTCTGCAACCTCACGGACTGAAGAACACCAGACTTCTCTATCACCAACTCTCGGAGTTTACTCAAACTCGTGTCCATTGGGTCAACGATGCCATCCAACCATCTCATCCTCTGCTGTCCTCTTCTCCTCCTGCCTTCAATCTTTCCCAGCATCAGGGTCTTTTCCAAGAAGTCAGTTCTTCACATCAGG
>SJYV01012052.1:0-18761 GCA_006410875.1 Neotragus pygmaeus
CATCCCTAGGTTGGGATGATCCCCTGGAGAAGGGAAAGGCTACCCACTCGAGGATTCTGGCCTGGAGAAGTCCATGGACTACAGTCGACACGACTGAGCGACTTTCACTTTCACGTCAAACACCAACAAAGTAAAACAAAAGTGTACAGGCTAGAGTGATGACAATATTCCCACACCAGATAGGAGCGACGGCCGCACGGCACTGAGAATGTTCCACACACCACGGTCACACGGCACTGAGAATGTTCCGCATGCCACGGTCACAGGGCACTGAGAATGTTCCGCACGCCGCTGGACTGTCCACTGCACAATGCTGGCGGATTTCCCGTTCAGTAAGTTGCCCCGCCTGCACGCTCGTGCACCACATACAAGACCGTGCTCCGCGATCACAGCCTCGGGCAGCCTAACCGGCTCCACCCGTGTTACTAGCTGGCAGCACTAGAGACGTATGGGCCTCCCCGGCAGCTCAGCCGGTAAGGAATCCGCCTGCAGTGCAGGAGACCCTGGTTTGATTCCTGGGTTGGAAACATCCGCTGGAGAAGGGATAGGCTACCCTCTCCAGTATTCCGGCCTGGAGAATTCCATGGACTGTACAGTCGTAGAGTCAGACACGACTGAGC
The DNA here is from genome assembly GCA_006410875.1 of Neotragus pygmaeus. Lineage (NCBI taxonomy): Eukaryota > Metazoa > Chordata > Mammalia > Artiodactyla > Bovidae > Neotragus > Neotragus pygmaeus. The sequence goes on from SJYV01012052.1 coordinate 621, forward strand.
GACTTTCACTTTCACTAAGGGCTTCCTCCCTAAAAGGGCCTGTTGAGCTGACCCCAAGAACACTATCAGACACTATGAGACGGCGCTGGCTGACGGGTATCACGCACGGGTGGCCTTGTAACAGAACAACGGTGACGGGCGCGCCGCGAAGCCCCCTCTCCACCGTGACCCCCCTGGGGCTCCCGCGGCCACCTCACGGCCTGTGCTCCCTGGCTCCGCGCTCTCTGCCTCACGCCAGCTGGCACGGGGTTTAAAGGCAACTCTCAGGACACAGGCCACAGCCCAGGCCTGCGGCAGGAAGCTGTGCCCCAAGCTACACGGCACAGTCCCTCCTGCCACCCAGAAGAACCTGCGCTGACCCACCGGCTCCGACTCAAACTCGTGTCCCGGCCGGTGAGCCAGGAGACAGCCTCTTAGTTTTCAAACAGGGGTTAGGAGGGACGGACCCCGAGGCTGGGGTCGCCGGCTCCAGAGAAGACGAACACAGAGGCCCACTGGCTCCGGGGAAGCGGGATGGAGGGCGTCCTGGTGGAGGCAGCCCTTTCCTGAGGGGGTCACCTCAAAGAGGGATGAAGACCCCTCCCAGGGCCTCCCAGCTCCAGAGAAAGGAGCTGCCGCGCGCCGGTTTGGCTCCTGAAAGAGCTTGGTCAGCTCCCACACTGTCCAAAGTCACTCTGCGTTCAAAAAAAAAAAAAAACCAGACTGATGAGACAAAAACAAAGGTGGGGGAGACCGAGTTCCCGCGGCAAACACAGTGGCGCTGCTGGGCCAGCCGGGCGGACAGCTGTCCCGCCCTGAAGGCTCCTGCTTCCTGCCTTCGGGGCCACCTCCCCTGGCTTCCCTCCCAAACGCACTCTGTCCAGCACTTTCTATGTAGCAGAAAGTGGTGCCGTCAGGACACAGAACTGTCAGCCGCCAATTCCGCTTCCTCAGTCCTATTTGTTCCACGGTGAGGTGCCCTTGCACACGCACTGTAACTCACTGCAGTGGACTTCCTGTCACACACACACTCACACACACACACACACACACACACCCCTGACCTCCGACAGCCACATGCCGGATGCACAGGAAATCTCCCAGAACAATAAACCTTCATATTTTCCATTTTCTCTTCTCTGAAGGTTTGGAGGAACTTTCGATTGCACATTGGAGAATTTTCCACGCTTAGAAGACAGGATGGGTCGGAAAGGCTACTCCCACAGCCGGGCCCCTTGGCATCAGGCACAAAAGGCAGAACAGGGGGCCCTGTCAGCTGAAAGCACGCTCACCCGCGCGCACACCCACCCTCCGCTGAACACACACACTCTGCACCCCTGTTGCCCAAACGGGACCTCGAAGCGTGATCCAAAGGCCAGCACAGCTTCCTAAGCGCATAGACAGTGCAGAGCCTGTGGGATCGCAACCAACACGGGATCTCACCGGGTGTGATGTTCAGTCTAGTTAGAGGAGTTTGAGGGGAAGAGAGAAAAGCGCGGGTCCCGATGGGTCACTACAACAAGGAGACCCATGCTGTGTTTCGGGTGTTCCAGTGGGCAAACCGTGGGTTCCACTGGGAAAGTTCCATCACCTGATTTCACTCAAAGAAATCACTTACGTGCATGAGTATGCAGCAGGTGCTGTAGTGGGTTGAACTGTGTGCCCCGAAAGATACGACCAAGTCTTAACCCCTGGTACCCAAGAACGTGACCTGATTTGGAAATAGGATCCTTGAGGATGTGATGAAGATGTAAGTTAAGATGATGTCATCTAGGAGACGATGCTTCCCTGGGGGCTCAGGGCTAAAGAACCCGCCTGCAATGCAGGAGCCACAGAGACATGGGTTCAATCCCTGCATTGGGAAGACCCCCTGGAGGAGGGCATGGCACCGCGCTCCAGTATTCTTGCCTGGAGAATCCCATGGACAGGGGAGCCTGGCAGGCCACAGTCGATGGGGCACTCACAGCACAGCACAGCCAGGAGTGGAAAGTGTCAGTCGCTCGGTCGTGTCCGACTCTTTGCGGCCCCATGGACTGTAGCCCGCCAGGCTGCTCTGTCCATGAAATTCTCCAGGCAAGAATACTGGAGTGGGTTGCCATGCTCTCCCCCACGGGATCTTCCTGACCCAGGGATCGAACCTGGGTCTCCCGCATTGCAGGCGGATTCTTTCCTGTTTGAGCCACCAGGGAAGTGGGGTGGGCCCTAAAGTCAACAGAACTGGAGGGACCTTCCTGGTGGTCCAGGGGTAAAGACTCTGCAGTTCCATGGCAGAGGGCTTGGGTTCGACCGCAGTCAGGGAACTAAGATCCTGCGTGCCGCTCAGCCAAAAGCAATGACAACTCAGCAGAAGTGGAGTTCTCATGAGTGAGAAGACACAGAGACACCCGGAGGAGGCCAGGTGACAACCGAGGCATGCAGGCTGGAGTGACGTTCCTGCAGACTGGATCCCAGCAGCCCCGCAAGAGGCAGGAAGACCCTCCCCCGGCAGCTTCAGAGCAAGCACCTGCCCACCCCTTGCTTTTGGATCTCTGGCCTCCGGACCATGAGAGAATAAACGCCCGCTGTTTGAAGGCGCCAGCTGTTGGGGGTCGGGGTGGACTTTGTTACAGTAGGCCCAGGAAGCCAACTCAGCAGGCCTCTAACCACGAGCATGGGTCCGAAGAGAAGCGGCCAAACCTTCGACTCAGTCTAACGACCTGCCAATCGCAAGTCCCTTGGCTTCCGAGGCCGGCGCGGAGCCCAGGCTGCAGCCTGTAAAAGTCTGCAAGTGAAGCCAGGACTCTGCAGAAGGGACTCGGAGAGGGCTGGGCTCGGCAAGGAAGCCACAGCTCAAACCATCTGCGCACAGGACCAGCACCGCTCCGACGGGAATAGGCGGCCGTGGACGTGCCCGGCGGGGACCCCACACAGGATGGCCCAGAGCATTCCCAGGATGCCGCCCGAATCTCTGCCCTGCTCCGATCTGGGGGGATGGGGGTGAAGGCTCCGGCTGGCCCTGAATCTCTGTCCTGCTCAGATCCGGGGAGATGAGGCGGGTGAAGGCTCCGGCTGGCCCCGAATCTCTGCCCTGCTCAGATCTGGGAGTGTGGGGGGGTGGGGTGAAGGCTATGGCTGGTCCTGACCGCACGACCCTGGGACTTGTCAACCCCAGCACCAGAGGCCTGGGGTAACTCTGCTCCTCAGTCCCCACGAGGCGGCAGCTTCCAAGCCCCTGTCTCTTATNGGGGGGGTGGGGTGAAGGCTATGGCTGGTCCTGACCGCACGACCCTGGGACTTGTCAACCCCAGCACCAGAGGCCTGGGGTAACTCTGCTCCTCAGTCCCCACGAGGCGGCAGCTTCCAAGCCCCTCTCTGAGACTAGTCCCTGCCCCTCTACCCCTCGGCCCCCAGAGCCCCATCAGTTGGACCTGCCCAAGCCCCCGCTCACTTCAGACCTTCCTGAAAAGCCTCGCCCCACCGCCCCACCCTACAACCTACAACACTCACCACTGCGCTCCCTCTGTGACTCCTGAAATCTGTGCCTGTGGGGGTCGTCCTGACCCAGGTGCCTCCCCTGGAGACTCCCCGCTCTCGGGGAGGCGGTTCACGGGAAAGCCCAGAACCTCTCCCTCGGGCCACCAGCACTCTTGAAAGTCACGGTGGTGGCTGCAGACATCCTGAATGCACCAAGCGCCATGGAGGCGTCCACTTAGAAACGGTTTATTTATGCCATGTGACTGTCACCCCAATAAACACGGAGAAGAGATCACATCTGACTGCTTAGATGTGTCAGAATGCCAGCCAAGTGCGCCTGGACCAGCACATGTGCCGAGCTGGGGTCGGGGCCAAGGAACAGGGCAGGGCTGGCCGAGCAGAGCCCCCCCCCCCAACGCGGGAGAGGCAGCAGCGTCTCCACCCCTCTGCTGGTCTCCCCCCAGGGCACCGACCTCTGGTCTGGATTCCAGCCCCAAGCTGACCTCCCCTGGGGACACCTGGGCGCCCAGGCTCTGAGCACCCTTCTCCTTACCCTGGGCCTTAAAGGTGCATGTTCATCTTTGCAGCTTTGCACATATAGTTAAACATCAAAGAGATTTCACCCCTGTGCCAGACACAAAATTATATGACCAAATCTGCCCCTTTTGCTGTTTACAAGACAGAGGTTAAGAGTTCAGGAACTCGCAGAATGAGACACCCGGGCGCTTCAGGGTCCATCTGGATGCTGTCAGGACCCACAACAGGACAAAAGGGATCAGGGCGCTGCCCTCTGGGCGGGGGATCACAGACCAGAGGCACCTGCTCCCATCTGGCCAGCACCTGAGTGACCAGAATAATTCTGCTTTGTGGCATTAAAAAAAAAAAAAACTATCGTAAGATATACATAAAATTTGGGCCTCCCCTGTGGCTCAACAGTAAAGACTCCACCTGCAGTGCAGGAGATCTGTATTCAGTCCCTGTGTCGGGAAGATCCCCTGGAGCAGGGCACGGCCACCCACTCCAGTGTTCCTGCCTGGAGAATCCCTTGGACAGGGGAGCCTGGCGGGCTACAGGCCATAGGGCCTCAAAGAGTCAGACACGACTGAAGTGACTTAGCATGATCACACACACAAATTTTAATGTTTTAGTTACTTTAAAATCTACAGCTCAGAGGCACTAAGTACATTCACATTATTGTGCGAACATCAGCACCATCCATTTCCAGAGTTCATCTTGCAAAACTGAGACTTTATACCCATCACAAAACCACCCCCATCCCTCTCTCCCAGCCTTGGTAATACTCATTATTTTTTTTTTAAGTATTAAATTTATTTGGCTATGTTGGGTCTTAGTTGTGCTACACGGCATTTTTTTTTCTTTTTTTTTTTTTGCCAGCATGTGGGATCTTCAGTTGTGGCATACGGAATCTAGTTCCCTAATCAGGGATCGAACCGGGGCCCACAACATTGGGAGTCTTAGCCACTGGACCACCAGGGACGTCCCTACATTTTATCTCTGTGTGTTTGACCACCCTAGGAGTCTCATACACTCCTACAAAAGAGCTGGTCCTTTGGTGTCTGGCTTATTTCACTGAGCACGATGTCCTCCAGGTGCACCCGTGTGGCAGCCTGTTTCAGAATCTCCTCCCTTCTTAAGGCTGACTAACATTCCGTGGTGTGCACAGGCCACTTTCGCCTATCCGTTCATCCACCAAAGGACGCCTGGGTTGCATCCAGCTCCGGCTATTGTGAATCGCGCTGCTGGGAGCACGGGCGTACAGATATCTGTTGAGTTCTTGCCTCCACTTCTTTTGGGTGTATGCCCAAAAGCGGGATTCCTGGATCCTGTGGCAATTGGGGAACGGCCTGCCACACCGTTTTCCGCAGCAGCTGCACCATTTCACACTCCCAGCAGCGCACAAGGGTTCTGACTTCTCCACGTCCTCGCCCACAGTTGGTATTTTCTGTTTTGCTTTGGTTTCACAATGGCCATCCTAAAGGTGGGGGGCGGTGGGTGGCTCTGCTCTGCGTTTTCCTAGTGCTCAGTGATGCTGAGCATCTTTCCCCGTGCCTGTGGGCCATCTGTCTCTCTTCTTCGGAGAAGTATCTGTCAAGCCCTTTGCCGACTTCTTAACCTGGTTGTTTTGTTTCTCTGCTGTTGGGTTGCTAGAGTGGTTAATATATTCCGGATAGTAATCCCTTATCAGATACAGGCTATGAAAGTATTTCGTAACCACTTTTAAATGGGATCACTTCTCAGCACACGCAAGGTTCACGACAAGAGAGAAAAGTTTCCCAAGCCACAGCTCAAGCTGCATTGCTGTTCTTCCGATCCTTCATTTCTAGGACACAGGGTCGGGAGCAGGGGTCCTGGGCAATGACCAACCCACCCCCCCCACCCCCGCTGCAGTGTGGGCCCCGAGAGGGCCGCCCGACCAGCGTCAGAAATCAGCGCCTGTCTCTGCTGCCCCCTGAAACCTCTCTCTCAACACCAGAGACGCGTCACAGCCCCAGAAAGGACAGCTGCTGGGACGGCGGCTGCACAGGGCTGTCCCCACCGCGGGCCGCACAGCAGCTGAACCACTGCACTTCACAGAAACAGCCCCACGCCCATCAGCTCACTGATGAAAATTTACTACCCTGCAAGAAGGCTCTTATCTCCAGACGCTTACAGAGCACGGCTTTGTTTACACAACTTGCTGCCAGTTTACCCTAACCAAGTGTCATTTAGATTAGGTATTTTTAAAATCCTGAAAAGATAAGAAAGATACAGAACCGGCAGTAAAGACAGACTTTTAGGAAAGAAAGAAAAAGGCTTGACTGACAGATGGCAGGAGGGAAGGCAGGTGGGGGGCTCCCTGGCCTGCAGAACCCGTGCTCTCCGGGCACATCAGACAGCTGCTCAGGGCAGGTTCCTCATCACTGTCCACCGCTCCTGCCCGAGGCTCTGACCCCTGCACCGGCCCTGGGTCCTGCCTGCACCTGGAGCACACCAGTCCTGCACGCCACAGTGCCCTGCGACGCGGCTCCACCACAGGAGGCCCCATAGAGGCTCAGGGGCAGCTCCCCACCCTGCTCGCCGGAGGGGCAAGGGAGTGTTCCCACACGACTAAGCGCGGAGCACATGCGGCCCTCAGCCTCCCGGCCTGGACAACGGGCCGCTCACACGGAGCTTCCAGCCTCGGCGTCCCCTCACCTGCACTCCCCATCCTTTAGCTGCTGGCCAAAGGTGGAGATCAAAGGAGGCGGTCAGCACAGTGGTTGAAGCACCTGGACACCAGGGTCTGGGCCTGGCCCTTCCCACCACAACCAGCTTGCTGGCCTCAGTCTCTCTGCTGAGTAATGGGCATTCTCTGAGAGCCAAGTGAGACGATGCGGGCATGGCCCAGGCAAGCAAGCCGGAACAGTGGTGACGGTGCTCTCCTGTGACCACCCCGGAGCCCCGTCCAGCTCTGAGGCCAGCCTCCTCCTGCACTGAAGGCCTGCTGGTCCTCGGGCCAGGCCTGTGATCACCCCGGAGCCCCGTCCAGCTCTGAGGCCAGCCTCCTCCTGCACTGAAGGCCTGCTGGTCCTCGGGCCAGGCGATGACCGCTGACCACAGAGCCACAGCAGGGAGGAGGTGGGGCCGGCGGGTTCGGCCAGGGAGGGGAACGGTTTGGGAGGCCCCCAAGGCCCCGGCTCCCCAGAGCTGGCACAAGCCTCACAGGGGCCCCGGAGCGCCCACACTTTCAGCAGAAACACGACAGGAGAGGGGCCGGACAGCTCATCTCACGTCCCCGCCTAGGAAACGGAGGCACCGTGGCCTCACCCACGAGATTCAGGGAGGAGGCACACCAGCTCACCCGCTCACCTGAGGGTCACCTGTCCTGGCGGGGCCGATGGAAAAGCTNAGCCAGCAGCCCAAGCCGGAGGCCCCGGAGGCAGGCCCAGCTTGTGCCAGGGAGGCCTTCTGTGGAGGAGGCCGCTGCAGGAGCAGGCCTAGGGCTCAGACGGGCAGCAGGCCTAGGGCTCAGATGGGCAGCAGGCTGTCTCTTATACACATCTAGATGTGTATAAGAGACAGCTCCACAGCCTCGGCTGCCAACCTGCCAGGCACTGTGGACCCGACATCGTGAGGTACCCCAGCCAAGGGCTAGAAGGACGCCCTGGCACAGGGTCCCCATCCTCTGTCCCTCCCAAGCGCCTACACAAGCCCCCAGTTATGAGGGGCCCCCTGTGCAGCCCCCACGCCTCCACGTGAGAGCAAAGGGGAAAACTCAGGGTGGGGTGGCTGAAGGAAAGGTGATTCTACAGTTTGCCTTCAAAGCAGTTGTCAGGATCATGTGTGTGTATGCATGTAAGTGTGCACATCGCATACATGTGTGTACACGTGTGCACATGTGTCTGTGTGCATAGGTGCGTACGCATGTAGGTGTGTGTGCCTGCGTGCGTGTGTATATGCATGCCGTGTGTGCACGTCTGTGCGTGTGTATTGCATATACGTGTGTACATGTGTACACATGAGCATCTGTGTACATGTGTGTATGCCTGGGTGTGCATGTGTGTACATGTATATCCATGTGTGAGCGTGTGTACGTGTGTGTGTGTGTGTGTGTGTGTGTGTGTACATGTGTGTCTGTGTGTTTAAGAAAAAACCACCGCCTCTATTGAGGACATCAGGGTATGGACAGAATGATGAGGAGGATAAAGCCTGGAGTTGGGCTTTTCCCAACTCCGGAATGTTCACTCCCTAAAAGGTGCCTGATTAGCCAGGGAGCCACAAGTTCTTACCTGAAGCAAAAGCAGGAGAATCCAGACTCGAGTTTTCCTGGAAAAAAGCCCGTTCCTTCCACCGGGGGCCGAGCCTCCAGGTGAGCACAGGAGACTGAACGTGCGATGTGAGGGGGCTGCTGTTTCCGCAGCAGTGCCCCCTGGCCCCTCCCAGGACCACAGGTTTGCTGGGCACCGGCCGTGTGCCGAGCCTCAGGCCCGCAGGGCAAAGCCGAGGGCGCCCCGGCGTCCTCAGCCACATTATTCCCTTGTCCCCACCAGCTGGGCACCCCGCCCGTGCTTCCTCAGGTTGCCACGGTGACACGCAGAAGGAAGAGGGTTCCTTACCATCCCCCTCCACCCACCGTTCAGAGAGGGCTCGCAGGAGAGTCTACGTGTTCAGGTTACAGAAGCAGAAAGATCCAAAACTATTTCCCCCAGGGCTGTGAGCTGGAAAGAATCAAGCCGAACCTGGGAACACTCTCCCACTCTGCCCCACATGATAAAATCGACTTCTGTTCGCAGAACCTAAGTGCTGGCGGAGATGCAGGCCCTGTGGTCCCAGCCACACCACACGTCCCGGGGCACAGCCTCTGCAGGGGGAGGGGGTGCTCAGCACCCACCCAGCTGGTTCCTTAGCGAGTCTCTGCCTGCTGGTGTCCCCCAGGTGGGCAGGTGCGTGCGTGCATCAGCCCAGCCCAAAGCGGACTTTCCACGGCGTCACCAGGTCGCCAGCACCAGTCACCTTTCCTGACGTGACTTCAGCTCCATGCCTCCTTCCCAGGGGCTTGTGTGGCCGCGACTTTTCCCAGGTTTTAAAAAAGCAGTTTTTCTGTCACCCTTGTTGGTGGGTGGGGCTGGACAGAGACCTCGGGTCACTGGGCGGGCAGCGCGGAGACGGGGAAGCCGGGTCCACCCGCTCCTGAATCAGGTCCTCAAGCAGACGCAGAGGCTTCCATCCCCACCCCAGTCCTCAGCCCCTGGTGCACGCAGCTCAGCCACAGCGGGCCCGCAACTGCCCCTGACGCTGATCCCCAGCCTGGTCCAGTTCACAGCTCCCGAAAGGGGCCCGCACCTGCGACAGGTGGCCCGCACAGGCCGGGGGAGTACCAGGAGGGCGGTACCCGTTAGCTCATCGACCCCTCTCCACCCTTGACTCCACCTGGGCCCGCACAGCCATCCCGCCTCCCCTGAGCCTCCCTGGCGCCCGCTGACCCAGTCGTCCACTCCTCAAGCCCTTCTCCACCCTGGCTCTCAGGGAGACCACCAAGGACCTCCTCTTGGCCAGCCCAAAGTGACTTGGACTGAGGCCCCCCCGGACACCAAAAGGCGTTGACCACTGCTGGCCGCCTTCCGGCGCTCGCTCTGCCTCGGCCCCCCCAGGCTGGCACCCTTGATTTCTCTCCTCCCGCAGGTGGCTGTTCCAGCTCCAGTTCTCAGGCAGGTCCAGCCTGCCTGACAAGCCACGGAGGCCAGGCCCCCGCCCTCCCAGGCTGGACCTGACCCCCGTCCCCATCACAGCCCAAGCGCCCTGCTGACGGGTCACTGACCACCCACGGCCGTGCTGGTCCAGAGTGTCACCCCCGAGGCCGTGCAGCCCACCTCTGGCTGTGACCCCAGCTGCTCAGCCCGGCCCGAACCCGCACGTCGCACCATCTTGACGACAACGTCTAAGAGGTCCAGCCACACGGGGTCCACAGGGGCCGGCCCCCTGCACACACCTCCTCACCCAGCTTCCTCTGCATGCTTCCAAAAGCACAGCCCACGAGCCGCTGCCCAGAGTTCAAATCCCAGAGCCAGCAGCCCAAGCCGGAGGCCCCGGAGGCAGGCCCAGCTTGTGCCAGGGAGGCCTTCTGTGGAGGAGGCCGCTGCAGGAGCAGGCCTAGGGCTCAGACGGGCAGCAGGCCTAGGGCTCAGATGGGCAGCAGGAGGTCAGGGGCGGCGGGGGGAGGAGGCTAATGGGGGTGTTCCCAGCAGGCGGGGCAAGTCGGCTGATCAGCCCCACCTCATTCCCACGTCTGACCGCCTAACCTCCCGAATCCCCCTGTCTCTTATACACATCTCGTGTGCACATGTGTCTGTGTGCATAGGTGCGTACGCATGTAGGTGTGTGTGCCTGCGTGCGTGTGTATATGCATGCCGTGTGTGCACGTCTGTGCGTGTGTATTGCATATACGTGTGTACATGTGTACACATGAGCATCTGTGTACATGTGTGTATGCCTGGGTGTGCATGTGTGTACATGTATATCCATGTGTGAGCGTGTGTACGTGTGTGTGTGTGTGTGTGTGTGTGTGTGNTCGCCGTTTACCCCCTGTCCCCACCCAACCTCCGGCTCAGGGCCAGGCACACAGTAGGTCCAGCACACAGTAGGTGCTCAGTAAACAAACACTCGCCTGTTTCTGAGCCAGTGTTTCTGAAAGTAAGTACATTAACAGGACACTACCTCCAGAGCTACTGAAGCCCCGAGACGGTTAACTGCCTCCCCAAGGGCCTAAGTCTTCCAGGGCCGGCTATGTCAGCGGAGAATCCAGCTCAACAACTGACGTGGTTAAGCTGGTCTGATCCTTTTCCACACGGCGAGAAGCAGAAGAGAAACATGACGCTGGCCTCCAGACACTGCCTGGTACTGTGCCCACCTCGCTATTTCCTTGTTGGCAGTCGCTGTCCCTGCGATATCCTGGATTTAACTCAGCAAACACGTTTTAAACCTTTATCAAGCCTAGACGACTTTATCCCATCGGCTCCCCACAAAGCAAGCGGGTAAAGCTTATTCAGTCTCATTGCTTCGTGACTTCTGAGATTTGCGGACACCTGTGAATGATTCGCGGCCCGACCACTTTCACCCCACCATCGGTGCCCTTACCACCCCAAGGGCCTCAGGCCCAAAGCACGGGGTCATTTCCCCCAGTGCTGCGCTCCGTGACGTGTGGCTCACGCCTCGACACCCAAAGGCACACACGTGCCCAGGTGGACACTTAAACGTCCGTCCACTAAATGACCAGCTCTTAGGAGAACCGCCCGAGGGCCTGCACGTGCGACCCCGTGGGCTACAGCACTCCAGGCTTCCCTGTCCTCCACTGTCCCTTCGAGTCTGATGGCTCCCCTCGCATTGAATGCTAAACCTCATTCAAAAACCGTCCCATGTAAAACTAACACCATGTATCACCAGATGTGTTCTAAAAATGGTGGAGATTTGAATGTGACGATATTCAGAATTCAGAGAACATCGGGGTTTTGTCCTTGGTGGGCTATACAAAACCATCGATGATATCGGCTCCCAGACCACACTAAGACCCCCATCCAGGCACAAGGAGCTGCCCTCCTCCCAAGCATGTCCATCTTGGGTACCACATACCCCTTCCAATCCCCTGCACCTTCCCAGCGGGCTCCCTTACTGGAGGCACCCGGCCTGTCCTTGAGGGCTCCCACAAAACCTAGCGGATGGCTGGGCTCTCTTGACAGCAGCCCCACGGCGGTAATAACTGCAGGTTGTAAGTTGCTAGTAACTTCAGAGCCGGGGCGCCAGAAGCTGCAGGGTAAGGCTGTAAAGCTGGAGAAGCCAGTAACACTTCAATGAAAGTAGCTCAGGAGCTTGAAACCACAGCTTTCCCACTGTTTCTTAAAAAAGGAAGAAAGAAAGCCTGAGTCCAACTCTGGTTAACTCAAAGTCTGAGCGCCTTGTGTTGTTCCGTTTCTACACACAGCTGTGCTGTTGGGAGTTACAGCATTTATAGCTTCTAGCATTTTGTTCTTCGAAGTATTAACTAGCTGTCAAACAGCTGGAGGGCTGTGTAGGATCCCAAGGTGCCTACTTCACTATTATTTCTGTAATTCTTTGGCTGCATCCCAAGGCATGTGGGTTCTTAGTTCCCCGACCGTGGACTGAACCCACGACCCCTGCGCTGGAAGTGAGCAGTCTCACCCACTGCACGGTTAGGAAAGTCTCGCAAGTCTACTGTAAACCAGAGCATTGCAACAGTTCCCCGCAGCAACTAATTCCTCACAACATCTCTCTCAGGTAAGAGAGGGGAGGGTTTGGGTCTCGGCTGGATGCCTGGCCCTTCTGCTCACTGGCCATGTGACTCCGAGGAAGTGACCTCGCACCTCTGAGTCTCAGCATCTTTATCTGTTTAATGGGCCCAGCATGATGCCACTCGCCTCCCAGGTACCAGATGGATAAGTGACAGGCAGTAAGAGGAGTTTATGAAAGTGCTTGAAGTCCGGCTCCAGGTGACCACCACCATCTGGGAGGGTGGACACGAGGCCTCAGTGCCTGGCAGACTCCGGGCGTGACACATGGGCTTCAGAGCCCATCTGGACCACCGGATGTTCACTACACAGCACGGAGCGCCCAGCTCACCTTCGCGTGCGGTCCTGGCAGCCCTCAGTTCCCAACCTCAGAAGAGTGAATCCACCCTAAGCCCCTTAACCAGACATCACGGGCCCGGAGGCCCACACTCCTGATGCTTCGGACACAAACGCCCTCGCTCCCAGCAAGCTCCGGTTCCCCAAAAGCACCATGTCCCACGTAAGTTCAAAACCCCATGATGTTGCCAAGTCACTTTTATATAGGCTGAATTTTCCACTCTGCTCTACCTAGCAGATGCAGCAGTACAGGAAAAAAGAAAAAAAAAGAAAATGAAAGTGGAAATTTGTGAGAGAGACTTTTTAAAAAAATTATCATTGCTTAGAAAATCCATAACCCTGATTGACAATTCTTCTTCCATATTCTCTACACACAGTCACAACTTCACAAAGCCCACAATATTCACCTGCGGGTAGACTAGACGGCCAAAGTCAGTGTCACAGTGCTGCACTGCCTCCAAACTGCAGCTGCAGACCCCAGCTTCTATGAGCAGACAGCTGGACCCTGCATGCAGCACAATCCTCGGCATATGGAGAATTACAGTGAAATGTGGAGACAGACAAAGCTGAGAAGTGACTTGCTAACTCATCCAGGGGTATGCTGCATTGTAATAATTTATCGTTTAAACAACTCATCTGAAATATTGACTAAATGCACAGATCGCAGCCATTCTTGATGACGGTCTCATCTCCTAGTTAAGGTCACGGCCTGCAGGAAACACCTGGGGTCTCTTGGCTGTCCCCCCGCCCACTTCCCTTCTCTCTTCCTTGTCCTTCTATCTGCCCCCCTCTCTGCCCCACTGTCCTGCTTGTCCCGGGTGGGGGACGGTCAGCAGCATGGAGGGCACCCTTGCCCACCTGGGTCGTCCCTCCAGCCCCAGAGCGGGCAGGCTGGGTTCCCACACTGGCTCCAGCGCCAACCTGGGCAGGCCTCTCAGTAACGCCCAAATTACAAGCCCCTGTCCAGGAGCACAAGCCAAGATCAAATGAGGCTACATTTTCAAAGCGCTCCCACAGGGGCGAGCACACAGGAGCCCGTCTGCTATTATCTGGAGGAGACAAAGAGGAGACACGAAGGCAGCTAACTCCAGCCGTCTTATAGGGTGACTCAGGGGCCCATCCGGCAATTTCCAACAGTCCCACCCGGGCACTAATTGGCACATGGGGCGGGCAGTGACCTTTGATCTTTTCCAGCGGTGAGGGCTGACTACAGGGCATCACCGAGCTAACCAGACGACTCAGATGACCCCGGAGCCCAGGTTCTAACAGCACGATTCCGGGAGCCAGGCCCAGAGAAAAGCCCGGGAAGCTCCAGGCTTGAACCTGAAGATGCCCAGGCCTGCTCCCAGCGAACTCAGTGAGAGCAGCCGTGTGGCCTGCCTCCTGCACGCGGTATCCAACCATCCAACCCAAGGCCACAGATCCCCACAGAGCCGCCCGGGCCCTGCCCGAAGGTGCCCCGGCTGGCCGGGCGGCTCCCGGCAGCCCCCTGCCGCTCCCCAGGGGGAGGGGGGTGCCCGCGGGGCCCCTGCGGCCACTCACCGGAAACAGACACTTCCATGAGCGCCTCCAGCGGCCGGTTGTTGTCTAGGTCTCGGCTCAGCTGCAACTCGCCCGTGGCGGGGTTCAGCAGCAGCAGCTGGAGCTCGTTGCCTTGCAGGAAGGTGTAGTTGAGGCTGTCCGAGAGGTCGGGGTCGTGGGCCGGGATGCGGCCGATCACGCCGCTGGGGAAGCTGTTGGACTTGTTGGTGATGTAGTTGTTGAAGAGGATCTGGAAGTCTGGCAGCACTGGCGGGTTGTCGTTCTGGTCCAAGAGGCGGATGTGCACTGTGGCCCGGCTGACCAGGGGCGCCGACGTAGCCTGCACCACCAGCACGTACTCCCGCCGCTCCTCGAAGTCCAGCTCCACCAGGGCCCGCAGGTCCCCGCTCAGCAGGTCCAGCTGGAAGACCTCGGGCACGTTGCCTTCCACGATCTGGTACATGATCTGGGCGTTGGGGCCTTCGTCGGGGTCGCTGGCTCGAATCCTCGCCACCACGGACCCCACCGGGCTGTTCTCCTCCACAAACAGCTCCAGCTCATCCTTCTCAAACACCGGAGGGTTGTCATTAATGTCCAAGACGGTCACCTGGATTTCGACCGAGGCGCTCAGGGACACCAGGCTGCCCCGGTCCACGGCCAGGGCACGAAGGTTGTACACCGCCACATTCTCCCGGTCCAGCCGGCGCTGGGTGCGGATCACGCCCGACGTGGGCTCGATGTAGAAGTCCCCATCGCCGTCGTCCCCACCCTGGAAGGTGTATAGCAGGCGGCCATTGGGGCCCGAGTCCCGATCGGTGGCGGAGACCTGGAGGACGCTGGTGGACGGGGGCGCGTCTTCGAAGACGGAGCCCTGATAGAAATCCCGCAGAAAGCGTGGCGCGTTGTCGTTGGCATCGAGGATGAGGATCTCCAGGGAGGTGGTGTCGGACTTCTGGGGGATGCCGTTGTCCCGAGCCGTGACGGCCAGCGTGTAGGCGGCCTGGTCCTCGTAGTCGAGCTCCGTCATGGTGTAGATGGTGCCAGTGTCGGGGTCGATGCGGAACTGCGGCACGGGATCCTCCAGCACGTAGGTGATGCGCGCGTTCTCGCCCGTGTCCTCGTCGGTGGCGCTGATGGTGGCGATGGAGGTGCCCACGGGCCGGTCCTCGCTGACGCTCACCGTGTAGTGCGAGCTCTGGAAGACCGGCCGGTGGGTGTTGGCGTCGGTGACGTTGATGAAGACCTGCGCGGTGTGCGAGCGCATGCCGTCGGACGCAGTGACAGCCAACACGTACTGCCGCTCCTGCTTGTAGTCCAGGGGCAGGGCCAACGTGATGAGGCCGCCGCCGCTCTGGCTGCTAAGCGCAAAGCGGTTCCGCGTGTTGCCGCCGGTCAGCTGGTAGGTGATCACGCTGTTAGCGTCCCGGTCGAGGGCTCGCAAGGTCAGCACGCTGCTCCCCACTGCTGCGTCCTCGTTCAGACGCAGTTCATACACCGGCTGCGTGAACACAGGGTCGTTGTCGTTGACGTCCAGCACCGTGATGGACACGCTGGCCGAGGAGCTCATAGGCGGTGAGCCGTGGTCTACCGCCTCCACCCCGAAGCTGTAGTGCTCGACCTCCTCGCGGTCCAGCTCTGCGCACACGGTGATCCAGCCCGAGCTGTTGTGGATCTGGAAAGGAAAGCCTGCGGCCGGAGCCAGGGCTGCCGGCCCAGCACCACCGCTGCCCACGGAGGCCGAGGCGGTGTCCAGCAGGCGGTAGCGCAGGCGTGCGTTCTCCCCCGCGTCAGCGTCCACTGCCTGGATGTGCAGGACCGAGTGGCCCAGAGGCACGTTCTCCAGCACGGCTGCCTGAAAGGGGCTGCTCACAAAAATGGGGGCATTGTCATTAACGTCCAGCACCTGCACCGAGACCAGCCCCGAGGAGTTGATGAGCGGCGGCCGGCCGCCATCCTGGGCCTTGATGCGCAGAGTGTACTCTCGGATGGTCTCGAAGTCCAGCGGGTTGATCACGTCCAGGCTGCCGCTGAGCGAGTGTAGGTAGAACTGCCCCTTCAGGTTCCCGCTGACAATGCTGTAGTGGATGGCGGCGTTCTGGCCCTGGTCGCGATCCGTGGCCTGCACTCGCAGCACCGGCGTGTTGACAGCCACGTCCTCCGGCACCTGGACCACGTAGCGCTTCTCGCTGAACTGGGGGTAGTTGTCGTTCTCGTCCTCCACCACGATGTGCACGGTGGCGGTGGCACTGAGCGGGCCCGGGTTGCGGCCCTGGTCGTTGGCCTCCACCAGCAGCTGGTAGCTGTCCTCCTCCTCCCGGTCCACCACCGCCCGGGTGCGCACCACGCCCGAGCGCTCGTCGATCTCGAAGACGCCACGCGCACCCTCCAGCAGGCGGTAGCGCATGTTGGCGTTGGAGGGCGCGTCGCCGTCGGTGGCGCGGATGGTCAGCACTTCGTAGCCCACCTCGAGGTTCTCGCGCACGCGCTCGCGGTACTCGGCCTGCTCGAAGACGGGGCTGTGGTCGTTGGTGTCGCTGACCGTGACGGTGAGGTAGGTGGCGGCGGAGCGCCGCGGCGAGCCGTGGTCCACCGCACTCACCTTGAGTACGTGCGTGTCCTTGGTCTCGCGGTCCAGCGGGCGGGCGGTGCTCACCAAGCCCGTGTCCGCGTCGATGAGGAAGTAGCCACTGGAGCGCTCATCAAACAGCGCCTCCATCTGGTAGCCCAGGCGCCCCGCCTCGCCCTCGTCGGGATCGTGCGCTCGCAGCTCGATGACCGCGGTGCCCGCGGGCTCGTTCTCGGGCACCGACACCTGGTAGCTGGGCAGCTGGAACTGCGGGGTGGTGCTGCCGCCAGCGCCCCGCCGGGCCCGCCGCGCCGCCCCCGCCCCGGCTTGAGGCCGGCCTGGCGGCATGGGCGATGGCGATGGGGAAGGCGTCCCCGAGGCCGCCTCCAGCGCCAGCTCCACCCGGACGGTGCCGGCCGCGCGCCGCAGGGCACAGAGCAGGAGCAGGCGGGCCGAGCCCCCGGGCGGCAGGCAGACAGGGCGGCGTGGGCAGCGGGGACCGGGGCGCGGCGGGCAGCTGCAGGCAGGGAACGTGGTCAAGGTGGCCAGCGCCGAGTGCAGCGTGGCCCCGCCGCCGCCAGGGGCCGGGAAGCACAGCATCGCGCCGGGGCCAGGCACCGCTAGCACAGCCCGCGCGCGCAGCTCGGCGCCGAGCGCCCGTCGGCCCCGGGGCCGGGCGCCGCAACCGGGACCGTGCGCGCGTGCCCGCAGGCGGAGGCTCAGCGCCGCCTGGGCGCTGCGGTCAGCCAGGCGGACCTGCAGTGGCAGCGGATGTCCCCCCAGGCGCGCGCAGCCCGGGAGCCCCGCGCCGGGTCCGCGCCGCCGCCCGACCAGCCGGCCGTCGCGGCTCACGTCCAGCAGTTCCCGCAGCGCCCGGGGCGTGTGCGCCGCGTCCAGCGCATAGGTCCAGCCGGGCCCGAGGGCGAAGGCGCGGGCCCCGCCGGGCACTCGCAGCTCCCAGGCGGCCGCTCGGAGCCCCAGCGCCGGTAGGGCGGCGGCCGCAGCCAGCAGCAGCAGCGCGGGCAGCACGGGCGGCGGCGGCGGCGGCGGCGGCGCCATGGCCCGGAGCCCGAGCCGGGCGCCCGAGCACAATCCATGCACCCGGCGCGGCTCCGCATCCACCCGGCGCGGCCGGGGGGCGGCTCCCGCGCGCCCGGTGCCGGGCCCTCGGGGCGGCTCGCGCCCCGCCTCCCCGGGGGCCCTGGAGGGGACACCGGGGGCCGGTCTCCCGGTCTCCCCCGCAGCTTCCACTTCAAGAGCACTTTGCGAAAGTTTGCGAAGTTGGTTTCAAGATGGCTCCTCCGCGCGTCCTGGGAGGGCGTCGCGCATCAACCTGCGGTGGCGGCGGATCTGGGTGGTTCCAGGTGGCTCCTGCGCGGGCTCGACAGGGCGGCGTGGGAAGCGGGGCGGGCCCGCGGCGGGACGAGGGCTGCGCTCCCGGAGCGGGACGGGCCGCACTGCGCGGCCAAGACCCCAGCGGCCGGCTGCTGCCTGGGCGGTGCGCTC
>SJYV01012054.1:12807-26668 GCA_006410875.1 Neotragus pygmaeus
TGCTTGAAATGATTTCAAACTTCTGAAATTTACTGAAACTTACTTTGCATTTTTTTTTCCTATCCTGGAGAATGGCCCATAAGCCTTTAAATGTTATGCTATTCTACTGCTTTTGTGTGGAATATTCTATATATATCTATTAAACTTATCTAACCTAACATGTCATTTAAGTTCAGGGTTTTCTTACTGATTTTCTATCTGAATGAACTGTCCATTTATGTAAGTGGGGTATTTGCGTCCCTACTATTATTGTGATACCTTGTATTTCTTCATGTTTGTTAATATGTAAGTGCTTCTATGTTGGGTGTGTGTATATATATATATTTGCAACTGTTATATCTTCTTTTTGAATCAATCCTTTTATCATTATGTAATGCTTCTTTTGTCTTTTGTGTTACAGTCTTTGTTTCAAAGTCTACTTTGTATGATATAAATACTACTACTCCAGCTATATGTTTGCATTTTCGTGAAATGTCTTTTTCCATCCCCTCACCTGCAGCTTATGTTAGTTTCAAGCTAAAGTGAGTTTCTTGCAGGCGGTATATATGTGGGTCCTCTATGTGTGTCCATTCCACCACTTTATGTCTTTTAATTGGAACATTTAAAATCTGTTTACTTTTTAAGCAATTATTTATAGGTATATGCTTATTGTCATTTTGTTAATTATTTTCAGGTTGTTTTAGAATTTCTTTTTTTGTCCCTTTAGTTTCTTTTACTCCATTTGTTATTTGATGAAATTATTTAGTGTTATGCTTGGATTCTTTTCTTCTTTTTTTTAGCATGTGTGTTTATTACAGGTTTTTAATTTGTCACTACCACTGGGTTTATATACAGTATTTTATGTATGTATACACATACATACATATATTGCTTTAATTTGTTGATCTCTTAAATTCTGGTAGATCATCTGGTAAAGAATCCACCTGCAATGCAGGAGAGCCCTGGTTTGATTCCTGGGTTGGGAAGATCCCCTGGAGAAAGGATAGGCTACCCACTGCAGTATTCTTGGGCTTCCTTGGCTCAGACTGTAAAGACTCCCCCTGCAATGCTGGAGACCTGGGTTTGATCCCTGGGTTGGGAAGATCCCCTGGAGGAGGGCATAGCAACCCATTCAAATTTGGTTGCCTGGAGAAACTCCATGGACAGAGGAGCTTGGCAGGCTACAGTCCATGGTGTCATAAAGTGTTGGACATGACTGAGCGACTGAGAATACATGCTTAAGCTCTAAAATATGCTATCAATTCTGTATTTTTACTCCCCTTCACTATTTTTACTGTTTTATTTTACATTAGATTTTACATATTTTTGTATTGTTTTAGTCCGTAACTACTTATTATGGATATACATTATTTTATTCCTTTTCTCTGCTTTTGAACTGTGGTCTTGGAGAAGACTCTTGAGAGTCCCTTGGACTGCAAGGAGATCCAACCAGTCCATTCTGAAGGAGATCAACTCTGGGATTTCTTTGGAAGGAATGATGCGGAAGCTGAAACTCCAGTACTTTGGCCACCTCATGAGAAGAGTTGACTCATTGGAAAAGACTCTGATGCTGGGAGGGATTGGGGGCAGGAGGAGAAGGGGACGACCAAGGATGAGATGGCTGGATGCCATCACAGACTCGATGGACATGAGTCTGAGTGAACTCCGGGAGATGGAGATGAACAGGGAGGCTTGGCGTGCTGCGGATCATGGGGTCACAAAGAGTAGGACACGACTGAGCGACTGAACTGAACTGAACCAGTTTTATAAGTGATACACATTTGCTGTGTATTTTCTTTATCAATAAAAATTTTTCTTTTTATTATTTTTATGTTTTCTATTGTGGTCTTCTTTGCTCAGAGAAATCCCTTGGATATTTCTTGTGGAGACAATTTTGTAGTACTGAACACTTTTAGCTTTTGTTTGTAGAATTTATTTCTCCTGAAAATCTGAATGAAAACTTTGCTGGGTATTTTTTGCTTGTTCACTTGTTTGTTTTGATTATAGCCTTTTTCCTTTCATCACTTTAAATACACTTTGCAACTCTCTTCTCATCTGTGAAGTATCTGCTGCAAAATCAGCTGGTAATTTTAGGAGTTCCATTGTACATATCTAGTTGCTTCTATCTTTCTGTTTTTAGTGGCCTCTCTTTAGTTTGATTTTGTTATTAATATTATTGCAATTTATTTTATTATGATTTATTTTTTAAATTTAGTTTTTGCCAGTTTAATTCAAAGGGTCTTTGTTTGGGCCTCTTTGGATTAATCTTATTTGCGACTCTATGTGTATTCTGAACCTTTCTGTTTTCTTTCCCAGTTTTGGAAAAATTTTGGCTTTTATTTCTTTGCATGTTTTCTCTGCCACTTTCTCTCTTTTTGTACTGGGAGCCTTATAAAGCTATAGTTTGTACATTTGATGTTGCCTCAGAGGACTCAAACTGTCCTCCTTTTTTAATCCCTGTTTTATTTTGTTGTTGTTGTTGTTCAGTTCGAGTGATTTATGTTTGTCTGTCTTCCAGTCACTGATCTGTTCTTCATAATGTTTAATCTAATTTTGAATACTTCTTGTGTATTTTTATTTCAGTTATTATTTTCTTCAGTTTTATTTGATTCTTCCTTATATTTTCTAACTCTGTTAATCTTTTTATTGTGCTCATCCATTCTTCTGGTGTATTTATTGAGCATCTTTATGATCATTACCTTGAAGTCTTTATTGGGATAGATTGTTTACACCACCTCACTTGTTTTTTCTTCTAAGGCTCTTTATCTTATTCCTTTGGAACATATTTTACCACTTAATTTTGCCTGATTCTCCATCTTGTTTGTATGTATTAGGTCAGTTGGTTACATTTTCCAGTTTGTAGAAGTAGATGCATATGAAAGATGTCCTATAAGGCCTAGTAACATACTCCCTTCTGGTCGCCAGAGTTTATAATCTAAAACTGACCTTGTGTGGGCTGGGTTGGGTCTTCTGTTGTGGTAGGGCTAACTAGTGTGGTGTGTTGGCAGCTGGGTCTAGTCCTTGGCCTGGTTGCCTTTCATATTCTACCTTGCACAGAGACTACCAGTCTCTGGTGACCAAGACCTTACTAAGGAGAAGTTGGTTGCCTTGCCTGAGGAGTCCTGGGGCTGGTGGTAACCTGCTTTTGGGTAAGACCAGTTCCAGTGTGGTTGGCTGTAGGGCCCAGGATTTCTGGAGTTAGTTTCTGCCAGTTGGTTGACAGTGTTGAGTCCTGGCATGGCTGGATACAGGATCTGAGTGATTCTGGGGTTAATGCCAGCCCATCAGTGGGTGGGATGATGGTCTCGGTGGGTGGCTATGGGTCTAGGTTCCTGGGGTTAGTGCTGGCGTATTGGTAGAATCAACCATAGCTTTGAAAGTCCTGGGACTGTTATCCTGCTGGGAGGAGGGCTTATCATGAAAAAAACAAAAAACAAAACAAAACAAAAACAAAACAAAAAAACTGGTTAAGAGACCTGGAGGAAGGGCCGAGGCCATTCTCATGGTGGGCAGAATGGGGTCTCCAGAAGACTGACTACTTGTGTCTTGGGGTCCTGGCATTAGCTGGTGTCCAAGGTTATGTCCTGGTGCTAGTAGTAAAGAGGAAAAGAGAAAATGTTAGTCTGTCTGACTCTTTGCTACCCTATGAACTGGAGCCCACCAGGCTCCTCTGTCCATGGAATTCTCCAGAAAAGAATATTGGAGTGAGTTGCCATTATGTCTCCAAGGGATCTTCTCAAGCTAGGAATTGAACCCATGGCTCCCACATTGAAGGCAGATTCGTTACCATCTGAACTACCAGGGAAGTCAGAGGGAGGAGTCCAAATGGCACTTTCCATGAGCTACCAGCACCCACAGGGTAGAACAAGCTCCAAAAATGGTTAGCACCAGCAGGTATGTCCTAAGGGCTTGTCCCAGGGACCCCCTGCCTCTCTGAGAGAAGCAGGTCTGGTTCAGGACCTTTAAAATGTCTGAATCTGTGCTGGGTCTCAGAGTTTGTTAGCACTGTCCTGCCCCTTTTAAGAATGGAATATCTTTTGTGTTCTGGGGTTTTAAAGCAAGCCCTGTTCGCCCTCAAAGTCAGGACATTCTGGCATTCTGAGGACTTATTTGATGCAAGACTCATTTGGGGAAGGACTCCAGAGCTGCAAGTCAATGTGGGGCTCAAATTCTCATTTCTTGGGGACAACTTTTACAATTTTGGTTACCTTATTTTTTGTGAGTTGCCTACCCCTGAATGTGAGTTTTGAGTACACTGTATCTCTGCTGCTCCTACCCATTTTCCTCT
Organism: Neotragus pygmaeus; assembly: GCA_006410875.1. NCBI lineage: Eukaryota > Metazoa > Chordata > Mammalia > Artiodactyla > Bovidae > Neotragus > Neotragus pygmaeus. Next base: position 17,075 of record SJYV01012054.1, read on the forward strand.
GGTTCCTTCCTTATACCTTCAGTTATGGAAAATCTTTTGTGTTAGGTATCATAATAATAATTGCTCTATAAGTTTTACTTTTAATGTGACTGAGGGAGGAGATGAATTCAGGGTCTTCTAATTCTACCATCTTGACCAAACCTTATGAATTTTGACCAATCAGTTATTTTAAGTTCTCTGTTTGCCAATTCAAAAATATGTGGTTTATTTGAGTCTGGTTTTAGTGTTTGCTTTGCTTCTTCACTCTGAATTTTCCTTTCTTTCTTTTTTTTTTTCTTAGTTTTCAGCATGCTTTGTAATTTTTCTGTTGAATGATCAACAAGATGTATCAGGTATTAGGAACTGACATTATTTGACATTCAGTGTGGATTTGCGTGTTAATTTGGTTAGGAATTGGGCCTTATTTCCTGTTTTCTATAGCTGTACATGTCAGAAATTTCATTTTCTCTAATTTCCTTGTTTGTATGCTTTTGCTTGTTTATTTGTTTACTTATTTAGTTTGATTCTTGTTTTAGGTTTCTTTAAGAAACTCTGCTAGTGGCTGTGTCTTTTGCTCTCTTAGTTGCAATTCACTGGAATTATGCTTAAGCTTACTGATGTGGTGATAAATTTTGAGAAAGAGAAGAAAACTGTTCTATACTGATTAAATCTCAGTTTTTTAGTGGACTTTCACTATAATCTTTAAAGTTGTTTCTTATCTTTTCTTCTCTCCTTAAGTTAGATAGAAAGTCCAATTTGGAGTTTACTAATTATCCTTCTCTAGGTCATAAAAAGTCTTTGGTACTGTTGATATCCTTGGAAGTCAAGCTCTGGTTATTAAAAAAAAGGAAAGAAAGAAAAAAAAAAAAACTTTAGTGTATTTAGAAGTGACTTTGTTGCTTTCACTGCTAAACAATAGAAGATTTTCTTGCAACCTATTGCAGGAAAATCTGGTGACCAAATCCAAAATGGTTTAGTGGTCTCTATAAGATTGGTTCTGGTAGTTTTTTGTTTTGTTTTGTATTATATTGTTACTAGGCATCCCAGGTGGCATTAGTGTTAAATAATCCACTAACTAGTGCAGGAGACAAGAGATACAGGTTTGATTCCTGGGGCAGGAAGATCCCCTGGAGAAGGGCAAAGCAACCCAGTCTGGCTTTCTTCCCTGGAGAATCCCATGGACAGAGGAGCCTAGCAGGCTGTGGTCCATAGGGTTGCAAAGAGTCAGACAGGACTGAAAAGACTTAGCACATGCTCATGAATATTGTTATTAAGACTTTATTTTTTTGGAGCAGCTTTAGGTTAGTAGCAGTTTGAAGGGCAGTATGGAGATTTCCCATACAGCCTTACCCCCACATATCCTTAGACTCCCCCATTACTAATATATCCTATCAGTGTGGGACATTTGTTACAGCTGAAAAGCCTAAATGGACATATAATCATCCAGTGTCCATATCTATATCATAGTTAACTCCTGTTGCTGTAATTCTAAGAATTTGAACAAACGCATCCAATTTTATGATATTATACAGAATATTTTCACCCCTAAATGTCACCTGTGCTCTGTCAATTCTTTTCTCCCCCAACCAAACCTCTGGCAGGCAGTAATCTTTTTACTGTCTCCATACTTTTGTCTTTCCCAAGTTGTCATATCTTGAGGTCATATAGCAAATAACCTTTTCAGATAAATTCTTTCACTTAGTTATATGCATTTAAGTTTCCGTCATGTCTCTTCAAGGCTTGTTAGTTCATTTTTCATACCAAATAATATCCAATCATCCAGATATATCACAGTTTATACATGCATTTACCTCCTAATAGACACTTTGATTGTTTCCAAGTTTTAGCAATTATAAATTAAGTTGTTATAAATACCCTCATACAGATTTTTGTGTGGAAATATTTCAAAGTTTGCATAAATACCAAATTGCATAATTGATGGATGTTATGGAAAGAGTTTGTTTAGTTTTGTAAAAGCCCACTTGTCCCAAAACTGCCTTCCAGAACTGTTTACACTCTCATCATAAACGAATAAGAGCTTCTATTGTCTCATATCCTTACCAGCATTTGATATTATCACTGTTTATATTTTGTCCATTTCAACAGACACATAGTATTATCTCATTATTGTATTAATTTACATTTTCTTGATGGTATACAAAATGAAACAATTTTTAATGTGTTTATTTTCTATCTGTAAATATTCCCTGGTGAGATGTCTGTAATGTCTTCAGTCTTTTAAAAAATAAGGTTGTTTGTTTTCTTATTGTTTAATTCTAAGAATTCTTTGCATATTTTGGGCTACATTCCTTTATCAGATATGTCTTTTGCAAATATTTTCTCCCAGTATGTGAATCTCTTCTCAGTTTCTTGAGCATAAGCTTTCAATTTTAATAAAATACAATCTACCAAATATTTATTTCATAGATCATATCTTTTCTTTTACATTGAAAAAGCTATTGCCACATCCAAGGTCTTCTATTATCTTGAAATAGATTTATAGACTTTCATTTTACTTTAGGTCTGTTATCTATTTTGAGTTAAAGTTTGTGAAAGATAAGGTTTGTGTTTAGATGATCATTATTGCAATTATTTGTAGTGTGGATGTCCACTTGCTCTGATACCATTTTGAGAAGACTACTTTTATTCTATTATATTGCCTTTGCTTCTTTTTCAAAGATTATTTGACAATATTTTTGTGGTCTTTTTTTCAAGGCTCTCTGCTCTTCTATGTTGATCTCTTTGTCTGTTCTTTTATACACCACACTTTCTTGCTCACAGTAGCTTAGTAGTAAGTCTAGAAATCATTATTGGTTGGGTCATAGATTTGGATTATCATTATATTGAATGGTTTGCCTTGGAAACAAACAGAGATCATTCTGTCATTTTGAGATTGCATCCAAGTACTGCATTTCAGATTATTTTGTTGACTATGATGGCTATTCCATTTCTTCTAAGGGATTTTTGCCCACAGTAGTATATATAATGGCCATCTGAGTTAAATTCATCCATTCTAGTCCATTTTAGTTTGCTGATTCCTAAAATGTCGATGTTCACTCTTAACATCTCCTGTTTGACCACCCTCAATTTAACTTGATTCATGGACCTAACATTCCATATTCCTATGCAATATTGCTCTTTTTTTTTTTTTTTTAAGGAGTCCAGGGAAAGATTTATTTTTAGATTTATAATATGAGGGCATATATGTATACAAAGAGGAAATGTAAAATAGTTTATAATTTTATGATTTCACTTCTGTTTGGTGTCTTTCACTTCTGTTTTGGTCGTGAGAACTGAATGAATGTCACCTGTGACAATAATGCTCTTTATAGTATCAGATTTAAGTTCCATCACTAGTCACAGCCACAAATGAGTGCTGTTTGTGTTTTGACTCTGCCTCTTCATTCTTTCTGGAGTTACTTCTCCACTGATCTCTAGTAGCACATTGGGCATCTATTGACCTGAGGAGTTAATCTTTCAGTGTCCTATCTTTTTGCTTTTCATACTCTTCTTTGAGTTCTCAAGGCAAAAATACTAAAGTGATTTGCCATTCCCTTCTCTAGAGGAACAGAGAACCAGAGGACCACATTTTTTCAGAACTCTCTACCATGACCCTTCCATCTTGGGTGGGCCTACTCGGCATGGCTCATAGTTTCATTGTGTTAGACAAGACTGTGGTCCGTGTGATCAGATTGGTTAGTTTTCTGTGATTGTGGCTTTCAATCTTTCTGCCCTCTGATGGAGAAGGACAAGGGGTTATGAAAGATTCCTGATGGGAGAAACTGTCTGACAGGGAAACTGGATCTGTTCTGATGGGCGGGGCCATGCTCAGTAATTTTTTAATCCAATTTTCTGTTGATGGGTTGTGTTCCCTCCCTGTTATTTGACCTGAAGCAAAACTATGGAGGAGGTAAGAAGATAGTGCTGACCTCTTTCAAAAGGTCCCATGCACACACTGCTATACTCAGTGCCCTCAAACATGGAGCAGACACAGCCAACCTACACTTCCACCAGAGACTACTAGAAACTCACTGGCAAGTCTGGGTCAGTCTGTTTTGGGGTCACTGCTTCTTTTCCTGGGTCCTGGTGTGCACAAGTTTCTGTTTGTGCCCTCCTAGAATCTATTTCCCAGTCCCGTGTAAATTCTAGCACCTCTATGGTGGAAATAATGGTGATCTCCTCCAAGAGAGCTTACGCCAAAACTAGGTATACTGCATCAAGAGCCCCTGCCCCCTCAGTAGTCCACTGCTGACCCGCACCTCTTGAAGAGACACTCAAATACAATCTATCTCAGTCTCTGTGGGGTCTCTGGGTCCTGGAGCACACAAGGTATGTTTGAGCACACTGAGCATGTCTGGAAGGTATGGGGTTTGATTCAAAACGTGATTTTATCCCTTCTACCATCTGGGGCTTCTACTTTGCCTTAGGATATGGGGTATCTCCTCACAGTCATTCTAGAGCTGTGCAACCACCACTCAAGCAGCATGCAGCCACCACTCTAGAACTAATATTCAAAAAAAAAAATGTTTTTTTTTTCATTATACAGGACCAGAATGCAAAAGTAGAAAGTCAAGAGATACCTAGAGTAACAGGCAAATTTGGCCTTGGAGTACAGAATGATTTAGAGCAAAGGCTAACAGAGTTTTGCCAAGAAAACACACTGGTCATAGCAAACACCCTCTTCCACAACACAAGAGACGACTCTACACTTGGACATCACCAGATGGTCAATACCGAAATCGAACTGTTTATATCCTTTGCAACCAAAGATGGAGAAAAGTGAAGTCACTAAGTCGTGTTCGACTCTTTGCGACCCCATGGGCTGTAGCCTATCAGGCTCCTCCATCCATGGCATTTTCCAGGCAAGAGTGCTGGAGTGGATTGCCATCTCCTTCTCCAGGGGACTTTCCTGACCCAGGAATCAAACCTAGGTCTCCCACATTGCAGGCAGACACCATGGGAGACATCAGGGAAGCCCAATTAAAAATGGAGAAGCTGTATACAATCAGCAAAAGCAAGACAGGGAACTGGCTTTGGCTCAGACCATGAACTCCTTGTTGCCAAATTCAGTCTTAAATTGATGAAAGTAGGGAAAACCATTCAGGTATGACCTAAATCAAATTCCTTATGAATATACAGTGGAAATGATAAATAGACTCAATGGATTAGATCTGATGGACAGAGTGCCTGAAGAATTATGAACAGAGGTCCATGACATTGTACAGGAATCAGTGATCAAGGAGATCCTCAAGGTAAAGAAAGCAAAAGGTAAAATGGTTGTCTGAGGAGGCCATAAAAATAGCTCTGAAAAGAAGAAAAGTGAAAGGCAAAAGAGAAAAGAAAAGATATATCCATTTGAATGCAGAGTTCCAAAGTATAACAAGGAGAGATAAGAAAGCCTTCCTCAGTGATCAATGCAAAGAAAGTGAGGAAAACAATAAAATGGGAAAGACTAGCGATCTCATCAAGAAAATTAGAGATACCAAGGGAAATTTCATGCAAAGTTGGGCACAATAAGGGACAGAAATGGTATGGAGTAACAGAAACAGAAGATATAAAGATATGGCTAGAATACACAGAAGCACTCTTTAAAAAAGATCTTCAAGATCCAGATAATCACAATGGTGTGATCACTTGCCTAGAGCTAGACATCCTGGAATGTGAAGTCAGGTGGGCCTTCGGAAGAAGCATCACTATGAACAAAGCTAGTGGAGGTGATAGAATTCCAGTTGCACTATTTCAAACCCTAAATGATGACGCTGTGAAAGTGTTGCACTCTATATGCCAGCAAAATTGGAAAACTCAGTAGTGGCCACAGTAATGGAAAATGTCAGTTTTCATCCCAATCTCAAAGAAAACAATGCCAAAGAAAGCTCAGATTACTGCACAATTGCACTTATCTCACACACTAGCAAAGTGATGCTCAAAATTCTCCATACTAGGCTTCAACAGTACATGAACCGTGAACTTCCAGATGTTCAAGCTGGATTTAGAAAAGAAAGAGGAACCAGAAATCACATTGCCAACATCTGCTGGATTATCAAAAAAGCAAGAGAGTTCCAGAAAAAAAAAAATCTACTTTTGCTTTATTGACTATGACAAAGCCTTTGACTGTTTGGATCAGAACAAACTGTGGAAAATTCTTCAAGAGGTGGGAATACCAGACCACCTGACCTACGTCCTGAGAAATATGTGCTCAAGTCAGGAAGCAACAGTGAGAACTGGACAAGGAACAACAGACTGGTTCCCTTAGGAAAGGAGTACATGAAGGCTGTATATTGTCATCCTGCTTATTTAACTTATATGCAGAGTGCAACATCAGAAATACTGGACTGGATGAAACATAAGCTGGAATCAAGATTGCCAGGAGAAATATCAATAGCCCCAGATAAACATATAGAAGCACACTTATGGCGGAAAGAAAAGAAAAACTAAACAGCCTCTTTATGAAAGTGAAAGAAGCGAGTGAAAATCTTGGCTTAAAAATCAACATTCAGAAAACTAAGGTCATGGAATCTGGTCCTATCACTTCATGATAAATTGATGGGGAAACAGTGGAAATAGTGAGATACTTTATTTTGGGGGGGCTCCAAAATCACTGAAGACGGTCACTACAGCCATGAAATTAAAAGAACTTTGCTCCTTGGAAGAAAAGTCATGACCAACCTAAACAGCGCATTAAAAAGCAGAGACATTATTTTGCCAACAAAGGTCCATCTAGTCAAAGCTATGCTTTTTCCAGTAGTCATGTATAGATGTAAGAGTTGGACTATAATGAAAGTTGAGTGTCAAAGAATTGATGCTTTTAAACTGTGGTGATGGAGAATCCCTTGTGTTGCTTGAAGCCCCTTGGGCTGCAAGGAGATCCAACCAGTCCATCCTAAATAAAATCAATCCTGAATGTTCATTGGAAGGACTGATTCTAAAGCTGCAACTCCAATACTTTGGCCACATGATGTGAAGAACTGACTCATCTGAAAAGATCCTGATGTTGGGAAAGATTGAAGGAGGGAGGAAAAGCGGACAACGTAGGATGAGATGGTTAGATGGCATCACTGACTCAATGGACATGAATTTGAGTAAACTCCGGGAGTTGGTGATGGGCAAGGAGGCCTGGTGTGCTGAAGTCCACAGTGACAAAGATTCGGACGTGATTGAGAGACTGAACTGAACTGAAGTCTATACATCAGGAAACATCAGTCCTCCAACGTTCTTCTTCTTCAATATTGTTTTTGGTATTCTGCATCTTTCTTCTTATCATATGTAAATTTAGGCTACCATTGTCAATATTCACATAACAACCTGCTACATTACTGAGAATTTCCACATTTGCAAGCTGGATTTAGAAAATGAAGAGGAACCAAGGATCAAATTGCCAACATCTGTTGGATCATAGAAAAAGCAAAATAATTCAAGAAAAAGAAAAAAATCTGCTTCATTGGCTATAGTATATCCTTTGACTGTGTACATCACAGCAAACTGTGGAAAATACTTAAAGAGAAGGGAATACTGAACCATCTTACCTGCCTCCTGAGAAACCTGTATGTAGGTCAAGAAGCAACAGTTAGAACCAGATATGAAACAACGGATTGATTCTAGCTTTGGAAACTAATTTGTCATGCTGCTTGTTTTTCACCCTGCTTATTTAACTTATATGCATAATACACCAGGCAAAATGCTGGGCTGGATGAAGCATAAGTTGGAATCAACATTAGTAGGGGAAACATCAACAGTCTCAGATATACAGATGCCACCAGCTTTATGGCAAAAAATGAAGAGGAATTAATGAGCCTCTTGTTGAAGGTGAAAGAGGAGAGTGAAAAAACTGGCTTAAAACTCAACATGCAAAAACTGAAGGTCAGGGTATCCTGTCCCAGTGTATGATGGCAAATAGATGGGGAAACAATGGGAACAGTCACAGACTTTATTTTATTGGGCTCCCAAATCATTGTGGAAGGTGACTGCAGTCATGAAATTAAAAGACACTTACTCCTTGGAAGAAAAGCTCTGATAAATATAGACAGCATATTAAAAAGCAGAGACATTACCCTGCTAACAAAGGTTCATCTAGTCAAAGCTATGGTTTATCCAGTAGTCATGTACAGATGTGAGAGTTGGACCATAAAGAAAACTGAGCACTGACAAATTGATACTTTCAAACTGTGGTATTCGAGAAGACTCTTGATAGTCCCTTGGACTACAAAGAGATCATATAGTTAATTCTTAAGGAAATCAACCCTGAATATTTACTGAAAGACATGCTGAGGCTGAAGCTCCAATATTTTCGCCACCTGATGTGAAGAGACAACACATTAGAAAAGACTCTGATGCTGGGAAAGACTGAGAGCAGGAGGAGAAGGTGATGACAGAGGATGAAATGGTTGATATGCATCACTGACTCAGTGGACATAATTTTGAACAAACTCCAGGAAATGGTGAAGGAAGCCTGGCATGCTGCAGTCCATGGGGTCACACATAGTCAGACATGACAGCAACTGGACAGGAACGATGACTGCTGGTATTAGAATGAAGTGTATTTGAATCTATACAAAAAATGGGAAGGACTGCCACTTTGATAATATTTAATTTTTATTCATAAACATGGAATATATTTTCATTAATTTAGCTTTTTTTATTTATTGAAATTCAGTAATTTTTTTTCATATGTATTGTGTACCTATTTTGTACCTATATTTGTGCCTGAGTATTTTTAGGTGGTGTTAATGCAAACAGCATTCTGCTTTTTATTTTAAAATTAAGTTGCTCATTTTTTTAAAGCATTTTTATCCAATACTCTTTTTATAAGCATTTATCAGTTCCAGGACTTGATTGTTGTTTTTATCTATTCTACATTGATGATCTTGTTGTCTGTGAACAAGAAAAGTCTATTTTTTTTCACCAATTTTTATACTCGTGATTTTCCTCCCTTTTCTTATTGTATTATCTAGAAATTGTATTGAAATGCTGAAAAAATATTATGAGAAAGTACATCCTTTTCTTGCATCTGGTTCTAGTGGGAAATATTTGACATCTCACCAGTAAGTTTGATGTTAGCTGTACTTTTTTTTTTCTTTTTTGTAACTATTCTTTATTAAGTTGAGGAAGCTCCCTTCTATTTCTACATTATTAAGAGTTTTTATCATGAATGAATGATGTGTTTCTGTCAACTGCTTTCACTATATATTTGTGCCTGTGTGTGTGCTCAATCATGTCTGGTTCTTTGGGACCCCATGGACTCTAGCCCTCCAGGCTCCTGTATCCATGGGGTTTTCCACGCAAGAATACTGGAATGGGATATACATTAATATACATATGGTGTATTTTTTAAAGCTTCTTTATGTGTTGGATTACAAGAGTTGATCTTCAAATATTGAAATAACCTTGTATTCCTGGAATAATCTACTTGGTTGTGGATGTTTTCTTTTCACATTATTGAATTTGAACTAGTATTTTCTGAAGGAGTTTTGCATCTATGTTGATGAGCTATATTGGCCTGTAGTTTTCTTATAATATCTTTGGGCAATTTGGGTGTTTCTCCATTTTTAACAATTTCACAGAGTACAGAATTCCAGGTTGGTAGTTTTTTTTTTTTTTTTTTTTCCCCTCCCTCAACCC
>SJYV01012057.1:0-14547 GCA_006410875.1 Neotragus pygmaeus
CAGCCACGCTGACCCTCTCCCTCTGAACTTCCGGCTCTCGGGTCTCTCCGTACCTCAGGACTCCTGCACAGGCCTCGCCCCCCACCTGGAGCACTCTTGCTTCTTTCTGGTCTTCACCTGCCTGGCCCTTACTTACCCTGACTTAAATGGCACCCCCTCAGGCCTGACCAGGCTGGCCGGCCTGTGTCTATTCCCGCCACACAGAGGGGGACTGGGTGTTCAGTCAAACCCTCCGGCGCGTGTATATGTGCATGCTCAGTTGTATCTGACTCTCTGCAATCCCATGGGCTGTAGCCCGCCAGGGCTCCTTTGTCCATGGGATTCTCCAGGCAAGAATACTGGAGTGGGTTGCCATGCCCTCTTCCAGGGGGTCTTCCTGACCCGGGGATTGAACCCGAGTCTCTTGCATCTCCTGGTCACAGCCGGGTTCTTTACCCACTGAGCCACCCGGGAAGCCCCAAACCCACCCAGGAATGGCCAAACCACAGCAACTCTTGGGATAACCTTTGAGACGTGCATGGAGCCCTCTGTAAAAGGGGTGATGCCGCTGTTGTTGCTGGCCCACAGGGTGCTGGGAGAGGGGTCACTGGAACACCCACTCCGTGAGTTTTCCTGACTGTTTCCTGCTGAGTTGAATGACTTACTCTTTTCTAAAGTCAGGAAGTCCTCGTGAATCCAGGCATCCCAGGACCTCGGAACAGGGAGTCACAGAACTAAGGCACGGCGGAGTCGCAGCACTGTGGGTTAATGGAACCATGGAGCCGCAGCTTGCTCAGGCCATGGCGCTGTGGGATCCTAGGGCCACGGGACCCCAGTACAGACTCAGGGGATGTGGCCTCGAGTCAACAGGAGCTCAGACCCGTGGGATGGCGGGAGCCACAGAATCCTAGGGGGCCTGAGACACAGCACCCGGGGATCCCACATAGGAGGTGCCATAAGACGGAGTCTCAGAACTGAGCCCATCACAAATACCGCCTCGGCTCCACCTTCACCTGTTGGCTGGCCAGGGAGGCTCTCAGAGGCCACGGAAGCTTGGAGGCACTTTCTCTCCACCCCTGGGGCAGCCACAGGAGAGAAGGACCACGCCGTCATCAAGGCCTGGAGCCAGCCAGCCGCCAAACACTCAGCAAGTCCCCTGTTGCCAAGGCCAAGTGAGGCTGTCCAGGTGCCGAGAACCAGTGCCAGCCTCCGGCCAGGCGCGCCGGGACGCCGAGTGCTCAGCAGCAAGTGGAAAAAGAATCAACGGGTTCCTTCTACATCCACATCCTCTTAAACGCCAACAGCAACATGACTCGGAGGCGGGGAGGCTGTACCCTGGCTGCATCGCCTCCGGATGGCGGCGACAGGAAGCAGCCCCCCAGCACTGCTTTTGCCCACGCCAGGAGTCACAGCCCAGCTCGGATTGCACCAGACACATCCGTGCATTAATGGACTCTCCAGGGGCTGTTCACCCAGCAGACCTGACACCTGAGGCCCAGAATAGCCAATTTGTTTTGGAGAGGGAAACTGAGGCCCAGAGGTGAAGACTGCTGGCCCGGATCCCGCAGGTGAGGGCTGAGACCCAGACCCAAGCCTACTGGCAAGAGTGAGCTTGCCAGCACCAGATCGGGCTTCCTCTCAGGCTTCCCCAGCCCCATCCTCCTGTTTCTCAATGTGATCGAGCACGGAAGGCGGGAGCCTGGGCTTTGGCAATTCCTTCCCTTTGCTGAACACAGATCCTCTTATTAATAGGGCTGCTGTGGGGACGAAACACGATCGTAGTGAGTGCTCATTGGACCTGGCATTGCTGTCATGCAAGAACTTTTCCTTCCTTCCATCTACAGACGGGGAAGCAGAGGGCCAGGGAGGGGATTCCCGCCCTCCCGAAGCCCCCGGCACCTGAGGGCAGCTCTCGTCACGAAGGGGACATGGGTCTGAACAAAAACAGCTGGTTTTCTGAAACACCAAGTTACAGGGGAGAAAGCTCATCCCTTGCTGCCTTAGCTTACCATAGGGTTACCTTCAGGTATGGCTGGATCCAGAACCCCAAACGATGCCTTCAAGACCTGTTTCTGTCAGCTGTCTTCTTCCTCAAAGAATTGTCAGAAAATACACATGACATGGAAGTTATCATTTCAACAAATTTTAAAACATACAATTCAGTAGATTTTGGTACTCTTGTGATATCAGGCAATCATCAGCTCTATCTAGTTCCAGAACATTTTCGTCTTCTCCCCAAAGGAAAACCCATCCCCAATATCAGTCACTCCCAATCCCCCTGCCCCCAGCCCCTGGCAGCCACTTCTCTGCTTTCTCCGTGGACTTGCCTGTTCTAGACACTTCATATAAATTGAATCATGCAACATGCGCCCTTTTGCGTCTGGCTCCCCTCACTCAGCTTGTCTTCAGGGCTGGGCCCCGCTGTAGCGCGTATCAGAGTTTCATGCCTTATTGTGCCAGAATTGCCTTCCACTGGATGCACGGACCGCATTGTGTTTATCTGTTCACCAGTTGACGGACGTTTGGATGATTTCCACCTTTTGGCTGTTGTGAATCCAGAACGCTGTGAACATGTGTGTGCAAGTTTTTGAACACCTGTTTTCAGCCTGCAGGTGACACCGCTGGGTCTTACGATTCTATGATGAGCTCCGCTCACTTTCTGGGGGAAGCGCCGTGCTGGTTTCCATGGAGGCTGCAACACGTGATACTCACACCAGCAAGGCGCAAGGGTTTCCGTCTCTCCGCATTCTTGCCAACACCTGGTTTTTAGATTTTTTTGATTACAGTCATCCTAGTGGGTGTGAGGTGATGTCTCCTTGTGGTTCTGATTTGCGTCTCCCTCATCAGCTTTCTTCCTGCTTCTTGGAGTGGCAAAGATGGGTCAGGCTTAAATTTCCGCATCCCCACGATCCAGCAGAAACAGAGCACCTTTCTCCCGTGAGGCCTAGCAGAGACCTCAGGACTGAAGCTGGTTGGCCCAGTTCAGGTTCCTGTCTGTAGGTGCAGGGCTTTGACTGGAGAGGCCGCAGATGGAAGTCATTCTCTCGAGGTGGGGGAAAGGGGTCAGCCCCTCCTGGATGCCACCAGAGGCGAACAGTGGACACCGGACCCCCTACCTGCCTGCTGCCTCAGTGGCCATTCTGGGATTACAGGCTGTCGGATGCCATCTGTAAGGGACGTGACCCGGGTACTGTGCCAAGCCTCCACCCTCTGCCTCCATTTCCACACGCTGTGTTCAAAGCGCCTCTTGTTCCCTTCTGCTTGTGGGGAGGGTGGCGGTCCCAGCTCTGACCCAGGCTTCCCTGGAGCCCTGCCACTGGGGGCAGCTCCAGGCCCAGCCCAGGCCCTCCCTTCCTCTGCTGGCCTCTTGACCTCCCCTGGGTACCAGGCAACCTTGAACATCACAAGGAAACAGGCTTTGCCTGGAACGGCTGCCGCCACCAGTCTTATTATTTCCGAATGGCTGGCGGTGGCAGAGGAACCCACGCTCACTGATTTCTCACGCCATCACTCGTGGCAAGACTGCTCGCCTGAGGCCTGTCCCCCTCAGTCCCCCAGCCCCACTCCAAGCCCTGAGGTGTTGAAATGGGGGAAATACAGAATCACAAGGGATCGTGAACATCGGGTTTGTGACCATAATCCAGGGCAGAAAAAGGAAGGAGGAAGAGAGCAAACAGAAGCCCAGAGAGGGCAAGACATGTGCTCAGGGCCACACAGTAAGGGAGAAGCAGATCTGATTTAGTCGTCACCTTTTTTTTTCCCGACCAGAGGATGATTGCCTTACAGTGTGGTGCTGGTTCCTGCCATTCAGCAGCATGANCCACCCCACCCCGCTGTTTTTAAAGTTATGTTTTATTGTAGTAAAAACATGTGACATGGACTTCCCTGCTGGTCCAGTGGTTAGGAATCGGCCTGCCAGTGCAGGGGAGACGGGTTTGATCCCTGGTCTGGAAAGATTCCACGTGCCGTGGGGCAACTACACCCCCAGGCTGCAACCACGGCGCCTTCTTGCCACAACTCCCGAGGCCCACGCGCTCCGGGGCCCACGTGCCGCAGCCGCTGACGCCTGTGCCCCAGAGCCCGGCAAGAGGAGCCGCGGCAGCGAGAAGCCCACACACCGCAACTGCAGAGTGAGCCCAGCTCGCCACAACTAGAGAAGCGCCCACGCACGACAACAAAGACCCGGCGCAGCCAAGAATAATAATCGAAAAAAGACACGTAACATGAAACTTTCCATTATCATCAGCGTATAGCTCGCTGGCATGAAATGTGTTCACGTTGTTGGGCACCCATCCCTGCCATCCATTTCCAGAACACTTTCAGCTTGAAAACCTGAAACTCTGTCCCCATTAAGTCACTCCCCATCCCTCCCCTGCCCCCGCCACTTGCCTCCACTTCTTTTTTTTTTTTTTTTACAATTTTATTTATTTAATTCCGTCTTGGCAGGGCCGGGTCTTTGCTGCTGCGGCGGGCTGCTTTCCTCTCGTTGGGGTAGAGCGTGGGCTGCTGTCTAGCTGCCATGCACGGACCTCTCAGGCAGCGGCTTCTCTTGTTGAGGTTCTGGGCTCTGGAGCACGTGCGGGCTTGATTGCTCTGTGACACGTGGGATCTTTCGGGACCAGGGATTGAACCCGTGTCTCCTGCATTGGTGGGTGGATCCTTTACCACTGGCCCGCCAGGGAAGCCCCTGTCCCCACTTCTTAAGCCGCACTTGAACCACTTCCTCCTAGCAACTGGGATCAGAAGATGGGAAAGCGATTCCCACTTGGTTCTCAGCCCACCTGATTTTAAGCAGCTGACTTGTGCCCCTGTTCTGGAAGGGTTAGGACAGCTGGGGTCTTGTCCACGGGATGCCAAGCTGGGTCGTGAATGGTCTGACCTAGGAAGTTGTCATGAGGGTAATGCTGACTCCCTGGGGTGGGGGCTGTTGTTCTCCTCCCTGTAGAGACAGAAAACCGAGGCCCAGGCACGTGGCAGCCCGTGTCTAGCGAATCTCAGACCCCGCCGCGTGGGCCTCTGGACAGGGTGCGCCTTGGCGGGTCTAAGGGGCTGGTCCCCAGGGCAGGGTCCCGGGCAGGACATGCAACTGATGCTTCAGGAGGCCTTGTGAGTGCAGAGCAATGCCTCCATTTCTGATGGGAAACTGAGTCACCGTTCATGGCCAGAGAAATGTTGGGACCTAGCTTTTTGCCCTCCTGACCCCTGTCGCCACTCCTTAACAGGCCCCTGGGCGGGTCTCAGCTCTGTGGGTTGGCGGGGGGCCCGCAGCCTGTTTTTCCACCAAGCGCTTAGGTTGACACCAGGAGGGGTGAGGCCTCAGTGCTGGTGATTATTTTTTTAACCTTTGCAGTTGCAGCCAGAGACACAAAGCTGAAACGCTCTTGCCCCCCACAGCCAACCGGGCCATGCCAGTGATGCCACACGGAGGCCTGACCCGCTGGATGCCTGGACGCCAGGCCTCCCCAGATCGCACGGTCCTGGGGCTGCCTCCAACTCCACGTCTGGATTTCTCGACTTGGTCCCGGTTTCCAGCTGGAACAAAAGGATCCGCATGGAGAAAACTTGAGCCCTGCCTGCTTGCACAAAGCTTGGGGGTTTAAGGATGGGTCTGCGCCCCTGCCTGCCTCTCCCAGGTGGAGCCGCTCCAGGCCTGATGTCAAAGGCCACTCTTGGCCCACAAGGCCCACAGTTTTACCTGGAGCCCAACCAGCCTGGCTCAGGCATGTGGTGCCAACCAGACATCTTGACCGCATGACCAAGGCACGGCTGTTGGTACCCTGATGTCATCTCTCCCAGGCCGTCTGTCTCCCAGCAGCCTTACCATCCACTCCATGCTGGGCTTAAGGCCTGGGCCGCATCTGAGACTCCTCCCTCCACCCCCCACCACGTTCAGTTTGTCAGCAGCCCTCATCCCCTCAGCCTCCAAAACATACAAATCCAAGCGATGCGCTCCTCCCTGCACCCTGGCCCTGGTTTCCGCCCTGCTGACTCCTACCTGGACACTACCCCCACTTCCCTAGCTTAGCCGCAGGGGATGTCTCCAATCCATAAATCAGATCCTGTTCCTCTTTGGTTCACACCCTCCATGGCTCCCTGTTACTCTCAGAATAAATTCCACCTCCTGTCTGTGGCCTGCAAGGCCCCACCTGATCTGACTTCATCCCATCCCTCCCGCCTATCTCTTCCTTCCCTCACCCTGTTCCAGCCACACTGGCCTCCTCACTGTTCTGCCAACAACTACGCCTTTTCCCACTCCAGGACCTTTGCACGAGCCATCCTTTCTGTCTGAAATTCTCATTCTTCATATTTACAAGGTACTTTCCTGCCCTTCAGATCTCAGCTTAAATGTCACCATCCTCAGGAGGCCTCCTCAACTCCTGAGCAAAATTACCTTCACTCAACTTTCTTCCAAACATTCTTCACTCTCTGAAATTATCTCCTGTGTATGTATGTTCACAGAAATACAAACAGTCTTTTACCCCCAGCCTGTACCATCACTCCCAACACAGTAAATGGATGCTGTCTTCTCGAGGACAAAGGGATATACCAGCCCCAGTGTCAAGGTTGGAAGAACATCTACCCCTCAGAGGCTCCCTAACCTTCCCAGCAATGCCCCAGGATTTAGAACCAAGAACTTCACTCTCAATACATGGCTGAATGGTTGGAGATGTGATTGGGGTGCAGCCTTGGGGGGCCAGGAGGAGGGGACACCTAAGCTCCAGCTGAAGGAGCTATGAGGATAAACCAGTCAGAGGCCGCAAAGGGTGCTCAGGCTGCAGGGACCCGTGTGGGCAAAAGCCTGAGGGTGGCGAGAATAAGGCCGTGTTCCCAGACCTGGGTGTGGTGGAGCGCAGGGGGCTGGGGAGACAGGCCAGACAATGAAGTCTAGACTTCATCCTGGGGCAATAGGAAGGCATGGGAGGTGTGTGGACCCCATTGCGCGGTGCTGGGCACTGGGAGGCTCCTTCCTTAGACGTCAGCACCCTGCGGGTTGCTCATATTTGCTGGGAACATCTCAGAGCAGCTTTATATGAATTCCTGTGGAGAACTGTCTCTGACGGGCCAGGCCACTTGCCATCTGCGCCACCACAGGACTTGGGGAGGTCTGTTGGTCTTCAGGAGCTGCCCAGGCCCAGATAACACCCCGATAGCATCAAGGCCCTGCTGCGGCCCCTCGGCCTCCCCTGAGGATGGCTGGGCCCCCCAGGCCCTAGGCCTGGCTACCCCTTCCAGGCCCTCAGTGGACGCCAAAGACCTCTCTCCTTACTCCCCTGGAATTTTCCTTGCAGGCCCTGCCAACGCCTCCAGGAATATATTAAAAAGAAACTGTTTCCAGTCCGAGCAGGGCTGTTTTATGGTTCTAGGGGCTGGGAGGCTGACCGCAGAGTGGAAAGGCCGTGTCATGACGCTGCTCCTTCGGCAGAGCTGCTCGGACCCTGCTTGCCTCCCGGGCCCTCCTTAGAGGCCCAGGCTCTGTCAGGGTTTCCTAGCCCAGCAAAGCCCCCCTTCACCCCTGTCCCCCAGACGGAGGAGAAAGTCCCCAGCAAAGCAGAGGCTCAGGGTAAAGCTGAGAGCTCGTGCTTTTCCCAGCATGTATTCATTCGACAAACACCTGCTGAGCCCCTACTGTGTGCTGGTGTCTCTGGGTGCTGGGGACGGTCCTGTCCTTGAGTGGGGACCAGAATCAGGTGGGAAAGCGTGCTACAGCACCCCCAGGTCACGGGGCTCTAAAGGGGCCAGGGGACTTCCCTGCTGGTCCAGTGACTAAGACTCTGAGCTTCTAATGCAAAGGGTGCAGGTTCAATCCCTGGTCAGGGAACTGGGATCCCGCATGCTGCGTGGCATGGCCAAAACTTAAAAAAGGAGGTCAGGGAGGGAGGCAGCTGTCCTGAGACGATACAGGAAGTGAGAGAGGGCATAGCACCGAACACAGACAGAGCAGTTCCAGAGCCGCCTTTCTTTTGTCGCATTTGGGCCGAATTCCCCAAAATGTGGAAATCACCATTTTAAAGTTAGTGATTCAGCGGCATTTAGTACATTCACAATGTTGTGCAACCACCACCTTTGCCTCATTCCAGAACTTTTTCATCATGCCAGAAAGAAACGTAGTACCCATTAAGAGTCACTCCCCACCCCTCTCCCCCAACCCCTGGCAACCACTAATTTGCTTTCTGTCTCTATGGATTTACCTGTTTGGATATTTCTCATGAGTGGAGTAATACGACATGCAGCCTTTTGTGCCTGGCTTTTGTTACTCANACGTAGTACCCATTAAGAGTCACTCCCCACCCCTCTCCCCCAACCCCTGGCAACCACTAATTTGCTTTCTGTCTCTATGGATTTACCTGTTTGGATATTTCTCATGAGTGGAGTAATACGACATGCAGCCTTTTGTGCCTGGCTTTTGTTACTCATTGTAATGGTTTTGAGATTCATCCACGATGTAAGGTGTGTTGGAGCTTCATCCCCTTTTATCGTCTATATTGCCATGAACGTCCCTCTGAGAATTGCTTTGGCTGCATCCCATGGATTTTGTATGACTGTGTTTTCATAATCATTTGTCTCAAGATGTTTGAAGATCTCCTCTTTGATTTCGTCGTTGACCCATTGGTTTTGGTTTTAATAAAGCATTCTTATAAGCTGGTTTCTTTATTTCTATTAACTTATTTACTCGTGGCTACACAGAGTCTCTGTCGCTGCACATGGTCTTTCTCTAGTTGCTGCAAGCAGGGCTAGTGTGCTTGGGCTTCTCCCTGTGGCGGCTTTTCTTGTTGAGGAGCACGGGCTTCAGTCGTTGCCACGTGCGGGCTCAGTAGCTGTGGCTCGCAGGCTTAGCTGCCTCGCAGCATGTGGGATCTTCCCGGATCAGGGACTGAACCCGTGTCCCAGGAGGAGAAGGGGGCGACAAAGGATGAGATGGTTGGATGACATCACCAACGCAATGGATGTGAATCTGAGCAAACTCCGGGAGATAGTGAAAGACGGAAGCTTGGTGTGCTGCCGTCCGTGAAATCGCAAAAAGGTGGGCACATCAGCGACTGAACAGCAGAAACAGCCCCTGCATTGGTGGGCAGCCTCTCAACCACCGCGCCACGAGGGGAGCCCAGCCCGTTGGTGTTTTAGTAGCTGCTGTTTAGTCTCCACACCAGTGCCATTCTGAATATGTGTGTGCAAGTTTTGGTCTGAACAGGTGTTTTTGCCTCCTGCTGCTGCTGCTGCTGAGTCGCTTCAGTCATGTCCGATTCTTAGTGACCCGTGGACGGTAGCCCACCAGGCTCCTCTGTCCATGGGATTCTCCAGGCAAGAGTCCTGGAGTGGATTGCCACTTCCTTCTCCATCACTTCTCCTGGGTCTATGCCTGTAACTGAAATTGTTGGATCATATGGAAATTCCATGTGGAACTGTTTGATAAACCTCAAATCTATTTTCTGCAGCAAGTGAAAGCCTCTCAGTCATGTCCGACTCTTTTGTGATCCCATGGGCTATACAATCCATGGAATTCTCTAAGTCAGAATACTGGAGTGGATAGCCTTTCCTTTCTCCGGGGATCTTCCCAGCCCCAGGATTGAACCCAGAGAAGGCAATGGCACCCCACTCCAGTACTCTTGCCTGGAAAATCCCATGGTTGGAGGGCTCTGGTGGGCTGCAGTCCATGGGGTCGCTAGGAGTTTGACATGACTGAGTGACTTCACTTTCACTTTTCACTTTCATGCATTGGAGAAGGAAATGACAACCCACTCCAGTGTTCTTGCTTGGAGAATCCCAGGGACAGAGAAGCCTAGTGGGCTGCCGTCTATGGGGTTGCACAGAGTCGGACACAACGGAAGTGACTTAGCAGCAGCATGTGTATGTGTGTATGTGTGTGTGTGTGTGTGTTAGTCGCTTGATTGTGTCCAACTCTGCAACCCCATGGCCTCGCCAGGGTCCTCTGTCCATGGGATCCTCCAGGCAAGAATACTCGTTTGTGTTGCCATTCCCTTCTCCAGGGGATCCTGACCCAGGGACTGAACCCAGGTCTCCTGCATTGCAGGCGGATTCTTGACTGTCTGAGCCGCTAGGGAAGCCCTATACATATAATGCAGTCTCTTTTTATGTATTCTTTTCCATATAGTTCATCACAGGGCATTGAATATAGTTCCTCATGCTGTACAGTGGGACCTTATCTATCCATTCTGTGTTTGCTAATTTGCATCTGCTAACCCCAAACTCTCAGTCCATTCCTGCCCCATCCCTCCTGCTTGGGAGCCACAACTTTGTTCTCTATGTCTGTGAGTCTGTTTCCGTTTCGTGAAAAGTCACTCAGTGGTGTCTGAATCTTTGTGACCTCATGGACTATCGTCCATGGAATTCTCCAGGCCAGAACACTGGAGTGGGTAGCCTTTCCCTTTTCCAGGGGATCTTCCCAACCCAGGGATCGAACCCAAGTCTCCTGCATTGCTGGAGGATTCTTTACCAGCTGAGCCACAAGGGAAGCCCAAGAATACTGAAACGGGTAGCCTATCCCTTCTCCAGCGGATCTTTCCAATCCAGGAATCAAACCAGGGTCTCCTGCATTGCAGGCAGATTCTTTACCAACTGAACTATCAGGGAAGCTTCTGTTTCATAGATAGGTTAATTTGTGTCATATTTTATTGCATATAGGTGATGTCATCGGAGAAGGCAATGGCAACCCACTCCAGTACTCTTGCCTAGAATATCCTGTGGATGGAGGAGCCTGGTGTGCTGCACTCCATGGGGTCGCTAAGAGTCAGACACGACTGAGCGACTTCACTTCCACTTTTCTCTTTCATGCATTGGAGAAGGATATGGCAACCCACTCCAGTGTTCTTGCCTGGAGAATCCCAGGGACAGGGGAGCCTGGTGGGCTGCCGTCTGTGGGGTCGCACAGTGTCAGACATGACTGAAGTGACTTAGCAGCAGCAAGCAGCAGGTGATGTCATATAGTATTTGCCTTTCTGTTTCTGACTTACTTCATTTCAGATGATAATCTCTGCATCCATCCATGTTGCTCCAAATGGTATTGTTCCATTTTTTATGACTGAGTAATACTCCATTGAATATAGGTATCACATCTTTATCCATTCATCTGTCCATGGACACGTAAGTTGCTTCCATGTAAGTTGTGGCTATTGTGAATAGTGCTGCAATGAACACTGGGGTGCATGCACCTTTTTGAATTAGAGTTTTGTCTGCATATACGCCCAGGTGTGGGATTTCAGGATTGTATGGCAACTCTATTTTTAGCTTTCTGAAGATACTCCATACTGTTTTCCAGAGTGGCTGCACCAACTTACAGTCCCTCCCACAGTGTAGGAGGGTTCCCATTTCTCCACATCCGCTGTTGCACTTGTTATTTGTAGCCATTTTAATGATGGCCATTCAGACCAGTATGAGGTGACACCTCACCTAATTTTGATTTAATTTATTCTTTTCAAACATGTATGTGTGTGCTGTCGCTTCAGTCGTGTCCGAGTTTTTGCCTCCCCACAGACTCTAGTCCACTAGGCTCCTCTGTCCATGGGATTCTCCAGGTAAGAATACTGGAGCGGGCCATGCTCTCCTCCAGGGGATCCTCCTGACCCAGGGGTTATACCTGCATCTCTCATGTCACCCGCATTGGCAGGGGGTTCTTTACCACTGGTGCTACCCGGGAAGCCCTTCACAGCGTGCAATTCAATCATGTTTAACATATCCACAGTGTTGTGCAGCCATCACCTCTCTCTAAGTTCTATTCTAGAACACTCCCTTCATCCCCAAAAGGAAACCCCATCCCCATGAGCAATCCCTCCCATTTTCCTTCCCAGGCCCTGGCAACCGCTAATTGGCTTTCTAGCTCTGTGGATCGGCCTGTTCTGGGCATTTCATATAAACGGAATCATACACGATGTTGGGTTTCGTGGTTGGTTTCCTCTGCTCAGCATGACGTTTTCAAGGTTACTCTATTTTCAATGTATTTTTATTTTATTTTAAAGCACTCCCAGGCCTTGAGTCTTTTCTCTGTTTCTCTGCCACTTGGCTAGAAAAGCAATGGGAATTTTCATAGGCCCCCACGATGCATCACCCATTTCCCAACCTCCCCAGCTGTCTCAGAAGATGACATTTTACAGCTGGCGTGCCATAATCAGGTTCCAAACAGTCTGTATTTGGTTGTCATCTCCCTTAAGTCAGGCTTCCCTTGTGGCTCAGCTGGTAAATAATCCACCTGCAATACGGGAGACCTGAGTTTGATCCCTGGGTTGGGAAGATTCCCTGGAGAAGGGAAAGGCTACCTACTCTAGTATTCTGGCCTGGAGAATTCAACGGACTGTATAGCCCATGGGGTCGCAAAGAGTTGGACTTTCACTTCACTTCACTTTCCCTTCATTCTCTCTTTGGTGGTGGTGGTTTAATTGCTAAGTTACGCCTAACTTTTTGCCACCCCACAGACTCTACTCCACCAGGCTCCTTTGTCCATGGAATTCTCCAGGCAAGAATACTGGAGTGGGTTGTAACTTCTTTCTCCAGGAGATCATCCAGACCCAAGATTTGAACACCCATCCCCCGCATTGCATTCAGACTCTACTGCTGAACCACCAGGGAAGCCGCCACGTGGAAAATACTTAACCTAAAATTCATTGGCACTCGATGGTCATCAGAGAAATGCAAATCAAAACTGCAATGAGGGGATCTCCCTGGTGGTCCAGTGGTTAAGAATCCGCCTCCCAATGCAGGGGATGAGTGTTTGATCCCTGGTCAGGGAACTAAGATACCACACACCACAGAGCAGCTAAGCCCATAAGCCACGACTGCTGGACCCGGTGCCACAGCGAAAGATCCTGCATAATGTAATGAAGATACCACGTACTGCGGCAAAGACCCAGCACAGCCAAGTTAATTAATAAATTTCTAAAAAGTCAAGGAGGTCTGGAGTAGAGGCTTTGATGGACAATCAGGAGTGGACTAAAGCACAGAATTCCTGTATCAGCATCGATGGAAATCACCCACTACGATGAAGGCTTGGCACAGCCACATGGACCCTTTGACCCAGCCAGCCAATGTCAGCCGCCTTTGTCATTTGTCACGTGGTAGGCAAGCGACAAGAAGGACCATGCGTCAGAGAAGGAGTGGTACATGGTTCATGCCATTTACTGTGATGATCTGGAATGCTCCAGCTTATCAGCAATAGAGGTTAACGCTGACATCAGGCAGGACCTAAATCAGAAATATACACTGGAAGGACTGGTGCTGAAGCTGAAGCTCCAATACTTTGGCCACCTGATGCGAAGAACTGACTCATTGGAAAAACCCTGATGCTGAGAAAGATTGAAGGCGGGAGGAGAAGGGGATGACAGAGGATGAGGTGGTTGGGTGGCATCACCAACTGGATGGACATGGGTTTGAGCACGCTCCAGGAGTTGGTGATGGACAGGGAGGCCTGGCGTGGGGTCAAAAAGAGCTGGACACAACTGAGTGACTGGACTGAACTGAACTGGATCAGGAAGCATCCTTTGGGACTTTGCAAGGTTATTAAGACCTCACCTTCCAATGCAGGGGATGCAAGTTCAATCCCCGGTCAGGGTGCTAAGATCCCACATGCCTCACAGCCAAAAACAGAGAACAAAAATTAAAGCAGAAGCAATGTTGTAACAGATTAAAGAAAGACTTAGCAATGGCCCACATCAAGATAAAATCTTTAAGAATGGGAAGAGTACTTTGACCTGGCAGGAACCTTTTCCCTGCTTCTACCCGAGCCTCTCTTCATCCCCCTTTCCTCCCCTCTCTTCTCTCAGGATGACACCTGCATTGTTGGGATGGCCTCTGGGGGCTCCAACAAACCTCTAGCATGTCTAATCCTTTCTCGATGTCCCTGGATTATGCTTCTTCCACAGCCTCTGGGGGCTTCAACAAACCTCTAGCACATCTAATCCTTTCTCGATGTCCCTGGATTACGCTCCTTCCACAAATACCCATATTCTCAGGGACTCGTGTCCGCCTCCCTGTTGTTCACCCATGTGGGGTAACAGGGGTAGACCTCTTGTGCCCTGTTCTGTGCTGTGAGTTTTTTTCACTTACGACATATCCAGGAGGTCAGTCCCTATCACGTCTCACAGCACTGCTCCTCCCCTTTTCATGGATGTGATATTTACCTAACATGCAATTCACCATCTTAAAGTGGATGATTCAGGAGGCACTTAGTACATCCACAATGCTGTGCAACCACCAGCTCTCTCTGCTTTCTCTTTTTCATTTTATTGAAGTATAGGTGGTTTATAGTGTTGGGTTAATTTCTGCTGTGCAGCAGTGATTCACATATATATATATATATATATATATATATATATATTCTTTTCTATTATGGTTTATCACAGGATATTGAATATAATTCCCTGTGCTTTATGGCGGGAAGTTGTTTCTCTCCACTTTCTAATCATTTTTTATCAAGCCCACAAAATACCTGGTAGCCTTGAACAGCCACCCCAGACTCCCTCCTTCCCCTCACACTCTAACAACCACTGACCTGCTTTTCATCTCTATTCTGGGCATTTAATACACATAGAACAACGCACTCTGTGGCCCTCTGCGCCTGGC